>KK112092.1:43346-64273 GCA_000611955.2 Stegodyphus mimosarum
TTTAATAAGCAGCGATTTTTTATACAATTTTATTGCTAAAAATAAAATTTTCGAGACCAAATTTCTACTGAAATAATTGTTCAGTTACATAAAAAAGTGGCGCTCCGACTAGAATTAGAATATGTCCCAAAAACTAAGAAGTACCGGAGTTTCGAACCAATTTAAGCTCTGATAATAATAAGATAATCAACGTTTTTATAGAATGTAATGTATAAAGTTATGTATTGAATTAGTTAATTATGGCAATGCACATAAGGATGTAAATAAAAGAGAAGGACAGCTAACTAAATTGTTAGAGAAATTAGCTTTAGAGATGGAAAGGATGCGTCTCCAAAACAAACAACGTTGTATTTCTCTTTGGAAGACTTTCTTTCTTGTTGTTGAACCACCGCTACTGGTGGTTCGGTCCGGGGTTTGAATCCCAACGAACGGGCTGGCTGCACGGGCCTTTTCATGGTTTTCCCGAATGTATAATGTGTATGCGAGCCAGTTTTCCTTAGAAAGTCCTCTACGAAGGCATTTCTCCTCTTATGCAGATAACCCTCAAATGTTGTGCTATTATCAAATAAACCAAATCAAAGCTTTCTGTTGCTAAAAGTTGCTTTTTTATTGAAGCGGCTACTTCACAAGTCTTTGGAGAGACTTGAAATTTGCAAGCTTGGAATAGGCAATTAAGTGTGCTTGTTTTGGCAATTGGTCACAGCAGCCACTCTAACGCGGAAGGTTCATCCTACATGCTATAAAATCCTCATATATATAATTTATATGCCAAGAAACTGAAATCGTGTAAGTTAAAACTATGTTATCTTCTTTAGGATTACTGGCGACCAGTATTCATTATGAACTTATTGGGATTATTTATGGCGAACAGGAACTGAGGTATTTATTTATCTAATCAGTTAGTTAAGTATCTTTACTGTCATTCTCCCTTTCCGTTTTCTTGCCAAAATGTTAATTTTAGTTCGCGTGTATTCAAATGAGGTTGAAACAGATAAAATTTAAAGGGAGGTATTTAGACAGTGCGTGTTTCGCCTGCTGAAAGCCACGTTATTAATTGAAATTCTACGCTAGCAGGCTGTCTTTCGGTGTTGCATTATCCTTGCCGATAGTGCCGGTCGCCCCAATGTAGGTTCGAGCCACCTTGCATGCTAATCATTTCTGTGCGGCCTTTGGCTAACTTACGACTTAACTTACTTTAATCTGAAATTCTATCTTTTGAGCACAAAGAGTGCCATTTGTTAATGATTTGAGTTCTAAATAAAAGGGTCACTTCTTAACACCCTTTTTACATTCTCTGTTTTCGTACAATACTAGTGATAATTTGCTTTATTCTGACAGAGTCTCTACTTAGTATATGCTTCCCAAGAAGGTGAGACTGTGTACAGTAATAATTAAAAAATCTGATGTGTACACCACATGATTTCCTTGTATGGAATATTAAATTTTACGGATTTTGCATTTCATTTAAACTTATTGGATTGAACTAATTCCACTTCGTCGATAGCGCATAAACCACAATAGAATAAATGCACTCTTTAAAATTCCCTATATTTTCTTTACCATAGCGACACTAGGTTCACTTAACGACGTTACATCTCATTCATTTTATAACTCAGAATGCACAAAAATTTAATCTTTGCCACATCTTCTATTCAAATGCTATAATAAATCTAAAACGATGCATAAAAGAAATTAAACAAACAAACAAAAGAAACAGTTTTTCACAAACGATCCAGTATTTCTCATTCAATTAATTTAGATCTCACTTCGCGACAAGGCAAAAATACATAAAACTCAAAATGTCTGTATTAAAAGTTACGGAGTAAATCTTAAACACTTATTTCCTCGAATAAATTCCAGAATGGATTAAGCAAGATTTAATTCGAAATAATAAAAGAAAACGTTATCTTTGTAGTTGCGAAGCTCAGTTTCTCTACATTGGTAGCAAATCCACTAGTCTGCTAAATTTCAAATGCAAACAAATATGGCTGCGATGGTAAAAATAATTAGGCCTAGCCACCCTTAAACAACTTTTAAATTGTTGATAATTCTACAATTATAACATGAAGGCTAACTAAATTCATAAAAACCTTAAACAGAAGATAAGAGCAACATAATTCTATCAATTTTAAAGCAAATAATGCGTAATCTATCAATATACAAGAATGAAAAAACTGAGCTCAATGAGCCGAGTAACAGACTGGATATATATACACTGGTGTGCAAAAATTAAGGACGAGACGGTTTTTTCAATATAACTTTGTACAAAAGCTTTCCAAATCAACACATTTAATACCGTAAGATCCCCAATACGTAAGGACATGAGTAATGTAAGCAACACTTACTAAAAGAGAAATCAGGGGGATAAAAAGAAGCTTTATTGAAAAAGTAGCATGGAGTGCAATGCGACTGAAGGCCGAAACATCTCTGTGATGGGTGTCCAGCAAGAAACATCCGGTCTTTAATAGGGGATATGATCTCCCCTGACTGCTAGGCAGGTTTCACAGCGTCTGCCCATGCTGAGAATGAGGGTGTCAATGAGTTGTTGAGGCATTGCTGCCCATTCGTCTTGCAGCGCCAATCGAAGCTCCGGAATCGTTACTGGTGGTAAGGTACGAGCTGCCAAGCGTCTGCCTAGAAAATCCCATACATGCTCGATGGGATTGAGATCCGGAGATCGTGCCGGCCAATCCATACGTTCAATATCCTCACTCTCTAAGAGCTGTTCGGCAGCTACTGTGCGATGACATGGTGCATTGTCGTCCATGAAAAGGAACTGCGGACCCATAGCGCCTCTAAAAAGACGCACATACGGAAGAAGAATCTCGTTACAATAACGGGTCCCGTTGACTGAACCTGCGTCGAAGATGTGAAGGTCTGTACGACTACCAAGCATGATGCCTTCCCAAACGATAACACCGCCACCTCCATACCTGTCCCTTTCAATAATGTTCGAGGGATGGTTGCGGCTTCCCCGCTCTCTCCAGATGAGTATGCGATGAGAATCGCTACTCAGACTGAATCTGCTCTCATCTGTAAAGAGTACTCGTCTCCATTCATTGTCTCTCCAATTCCGGTGTTTCCGGCAGAGAACGCCTTCTCCGATGGGCAGGCGTTAGAGATGCACACCGTACAGGGCGTCGTGCAAACAGACCACCACCGTGCAGTCTTCTGGCAACGGTAAAACGCGATATCGGTCGTCCAGTCGCCTGTGTCGTGTGTCTAGCGATTTCTCCCGCTGTCTGCCGCCTGTTTCTTCTAGCCTGTAAGGCAATATACCGGTCATCTGCGGGTGTGGTTCCTCGTAGACGACCACTACTAAACCCCCGGATAGCTGTTCCTGTAGTTTGAAATTGTCTCCAAAGTCGTGAAACGATGCTGTGAGCAATTCCGAACTCTGCAGCCACACTTGTCACACTGCGGCCTTTCTCCAACTTCCCAATGATTCGACCTCGGGTAAAAGCATCCAGATGTCGTCTAACATTTCGCCATTTCTCGCTGAGGCAGCAACTCGGTGTGATTTTAACTGCTATACGGCGTGCAATCTCTTTGTCAGAAATACTGATCTTACACCGACAACATGCTTTATACTACTCAGACACTCCCCCATTACGTCTACCTGCATATCTGCGCATGTGCTACCGTACATCACCTTACTTAATCTCCTGATTGGTCTTTCTGCCCGCTCTGCCTCTTCGTTCAGCTGATATGTTAATTTTTGGACTTCGTCCTTAATTTTTGCTCACCAGTGTATATATATACACGTACATTTATATACTTTTGGTGCGGCTGATTGGAACCAACGTAGGAGGTGCACATCTACTTGTTATAGCAGTCCTATATACAAAAGTTCAACGTTCTGAGGCTACCCGTTTTTGAGTAATGCGAAATACATATATGCGTACCTACGTACGCACGCACAGACGCCACGAAAAAGTCTCTTCAGAATGGATTTTAAATCAGTTTTATATATATATATTTTTTTTTGAGGAAAAAGAGTCTTTTATTCGGTCTATACGTACAGAACGCAAGAGTTGCACCCCCGTCCTGGGGCTGCCTTTCGGGGTGAGCTGTCCAAGCTCCTGAGACCCCCTCGCCGACTACGCAGACCCCACAGTCCCGGCCCGGCCCTATGAAAGGCAAGGGGACAATCAGTGTCCTTACGTACAGATGTCACGCAAGAGCATCGTTAAATTGCATTCTATAACGGTCAAAATGGATATTTTCATTGAAATAGGATACCCGAAATTTTTCGCGATTACAATACTTCCTTTTTACTTCGTACAAGGAAATAAAAATCAAAAACAGGTTCCATAAAATTAAACTGGAGATCTCTGAAAAGAATTCTTACAAGTGTTGTGCCATGTGGTATTGATATGGACATGGCATATGTATGTTAAAAAAATGCACAGTGCCAGCTGCAGTGGAAAATTATGCTGTTACTTTGATATGTTAACTAAATTTGATTGAACGTAGCTTGGACAAAAATATTTCGCTTATATTCCCTCTGTTATACATAAACATATGAATAAGAATGTCTACTCACTAATGTGATGGGATGCGTTGTTTTCTTAGTGTGGCATGTCACTTGCTGATTATCCGAATCTTCATCGTCATCTTTCAGAACTTTCCTCAAATGGGCTATGTATGTTGCAGCAAGACGAAGGGTGTCCAGCTTTGAAAGTTTTGTATCGGGAGGTACCCAAGGTAGAGACGTTTTGAGACGTGAAAAAGCCCTGCTGAGAACTCGCATTCGGGCTCTTTCTCTGGCATTCGCCGCGTTTCTTTGCACAGGTTTCTCAGGACTCGTGGATGGAGTAAAACTGCAACTGCGAAACATGCTGTCAAAGTCACTAGTGTCTTCATCCTGCTGTACGGGAGCCGGGTTCCGTCGACGTTTCGCCATTCTTCGCAATGTCCTACATGAAGTAAGAAATGAAAAATTAATACTTGACATATGCAAACGTGAAATGCTAGTCATGAATTGAAGAGGTTTTTCTTATTTCCCCCTCTTCAACGGCAATGTAAAAGTTTTGTTCTTAGCATAACTGAATGAACGAATAAAAGCAAATTATGTACACTGGAAAAAAAAGGGGGGGGCAGTTCTATATCTTCCACTCTACTAGGATTGACAAAATTCAAATTGCGATTTTCATGTCTCGAAAGCGCGACTTAGGATATGTATTCGATTTACATATAACATTGTTCCAATATAGGGATTTTGACACAAAATCGGAGTTTTTCTGAAATGACATGCCAAATTTTTTTCTATATTTCGATTCTACGACTCAAATTATGCCTTACATATTGAATTTTGTAAAACTTAGGGCGGAATTGACGGAGAAATTCAAAAATTTAACTTGGCGCATTTTTTTTTCAGTTTGCGCCAAGAATAATTCACTTGGCGAACTTCTTAACAACCTATTTTCCTTTCCCTTTCATTCTGCAGGAGCGGAAAAAAAGCACATCGTTCCTACCTTTTTACATTGTGGATGAGCGGAAAAAAAAAGTCACATCATTCCTACTTTCACATGATTTTAACAAAGTGCCTAAACCGCATTTGACGTTATTATCGCCTTCATCAAATATGCCATATTTCAAAACTCGCCAATATATAAATTCACGTGCATCTTCATAAATTTTGAATAAAAAACTCTTCATTTTTTTTTTCAGGTGTGCTTAGAAATACATCTGCTTTAAGGTGATGGTAAAAATTTTATAGATAATTCAAAGTTTTCATCGAAAAATTTATAAAAATTATTTAAAAATACAAATTTTAAGAAATAAATCATAAAAAAATGGGAAAATGTTACTTGGAATGAACCTAAATTTCGAAATGGGAAAGAAAGAATCAAATAAGTTCAATAAAAAAAGAGATATTTATAAATGTATACCAAACCCCATTTTACACTAAGGAGCTAAAATGTGGAGAGCTGATTTTTTAAAAACTACTCGTGCAAATTTTACAAAACTTGGGAGTTTGGCGTCATTTGAATCGTAGAATCGAAACATGGAAAAAAAAATGGCGTGTCATTTCAGAAAAAGTCCGATTTTGTGTCAAAATACCTATATTAGAACTATGCTATATATAAATCTAATTTATATCATAAGACACGCTTTCGAGACACGAGAAACGCAATTTGAATTTCGTTAATCGGCCCAGTAGAACGGGAGGTATAGAACTGCCCCCTTTTTTTTGCAGTGTACTTAAAATAAAATTCTAATTTAAATATAAGTGCAAGATTTCATTACAGCCTAGACACACAAGACCCGTATGTAAGGATATAAGGAGGCGTCAAATCCATTCTATATTCTCTTGTGACCACGTTTATCGCTCATGAAAACAAAGAAATTGTCCATTGGGGACTACTACGTGCCTAGTATGCAAGAGTGTCTTATTCGGATCTTAGCTGTAACTATTCTTGCGTGCGTATGGGTTCGTAGTAGATTGAATGCACAAGACTGACGAAAAATTAATAAAATTTATTCTTATCACAAGAAATAAAACAAAATCCTGAAATTTTTCCTCACAGACATTCGTACAATATCATATAGTAGTTATACACTCACTTCCAAAAGTTAAGCACGGAGAGGAAAATGCTAATTTCCGGAAGCCAATCAGAATTGAAGAGGATGCAATACGCTGCAGAGTTAGATGGAAGTATGCAAATATGTTACGTAACAGCCAATTGCGCTTTCATGGCAAGAAATATGCAAAAAAGGCAGTCTTATAAGAAGCCAGCTTTATGAAGGGTTACAGAAGCTGATTGTAAGTGTTGATAGAAGGTGTTTAAAACTTTCGTACAATTTGTTTTCAAGACATACGTGTTTCTATGACTTCCAGAAGACGAATGGAAGATTCTGAGCGCTGGCGTGCTGTGGGGCGCGTTGAAGCAGGACAGTCGATCACAGATGTTGCTCTTTTCTTCGGCGTTCATCATTCTGTAATTTCACGTTTATGGAAACAATTCCAAACCACACAGACAGTTGTCCGAAGGCTCGTAGCCGGTCGCCCAAGGGTTACAACCCCCGCAGAAGATCGATATACTGCTATTGTAGCCAAGCGGAATCGCAGAGCGACCTCCACACGCGTGGTATCTATGGTTACAGCGTCCATTGGTAAGGCGATATCTGCAGCTACTGTACGCCGAAGATTACATATGAGTGGACTGTACGCCCGGGTACCTCGAGTTTGTGTTCCTCTATCCGTCCAATCAGGAGGGGCGCGATGACAGTGGTGCCGGGAAAATGTCAATTGGAATGTGTCTGACTGGGGCAATGTCATGTTTACTGATGAGTCAAGATTTGCTCTGGAGCCAGATGACAAGCGTATAAGGATATGGCGTGAACAACGAACACGCAATCAGTCCCAAAACATCACCGAACATCACGCATTTCGAGGCGGAAGCATTATGGTGTGGGCAGGGATTTCGTTAGGTTACCGCACCGACCTGCACATCTTTAAACGGGGTTCGTTGACGGCTGTCCGGTATCGAGATGAAGTCCTAGAACCCATTGTGAGATTGTACGCTGCAGCAGTTGGCCCTACTTTTGTTTTAATGGACGATACGCACGTCCCCATAGAGCTGACATCGTCGATGACTACCTGGAGAGTGAAGGGATTGCGCGTATGGCATGGCCAGCATATTTGCCCGACCTTAATCCCGTTGAAAATCTTTGGGATGCTCTCGGCCGTGCTGTATCTTCACGCTTCCCACCTCCAGCCACTCTTATTGAGCTGGAAACTGCTCTGTAAGAAGAATGGCGATTGCTTAATTCTGCGGTGGTTGACCACCTAATTAAAATCATGGTCACAAGTTGTAAACTTTGTATATAGATGAGGGGGGAAGAGCTTTAAAAAGCTGGAGAAAAACATCTCAGTTCAGTTGTTTAATTATTTTGTTTTTGTTGACTGTAGCGAATTCAGGGTGAGATCGGATTAGCTTTCTCTGTGCTTTGAATTGTGTTCTATTTAACTCGATTATTTACAGACGGCACATTCTTACGTGCTTACAATTTCACCGTCCACTTGTGGTGAGGAAATTAAAGATAATGGTAACAAACTGAATTTAAAGGTAAGCTAGTAGTTCAGGATTATCGTTCGACCTCCTCATCCGCGGCCATGAGTGCAAACACGCATGCTCCATTCGGACCGAATTATTCTCAAAATAGGGTGGAAGGATGGGGAACTTTCTTTCCCTCCAGTATATTAATTTTCTCTTTCCGGAAAAGAGAAGGCTTTCACGTCGCAGCAAGTAATAACGTCCCTTTTGGACGAATCCATGTGTTTTGGCAGAATGCCAGCCAGGGATGCGTTTGGGACGCTCGAACTATACACAGATTAATTTAAACTAGCAGGCTGACTCAGAAACCACAGTGGCGTGATACTAACTTCAAGCAAGAATGAGAAGCCAAGATTCAAATAGCTGGTAGAAGTAACGACATGTGCATTCAATAGCGAAAACACGCTCTGCCTTACCTTTTCGCTCCTTAAGTTTAAATACACTCTCGTTCAGCGTAACTCATTTACACCCTGGCCAAAAAATGCGACAGGAACAAGAAATGACAGAAAAGGCTAACAAATTAAAATAACGATTAGTAAAAATAATGTAAACCACACACTCTTTTAGGTTACAATTAAAATAAACAAGAATATTGCAATCTGCTGTGATATGCCCTCGCCGGGACTGGAACCCTGGACTTCTCGAATACGCGCCGAGTATGCTTAAGCGAAAGCATGCGGAAAGTAACAATAAAATATGGGGACTTTGTACCCGAAAATTGATGAAATAATCGATTTTTCAATTTTTTATTAAAAATGTATCTTAATACAATAAAGAGAAATTTTGAAACGATCTCACGATAATAAATGGTATAAAAAGGCTTTTAAAATTTTTGACAGCCCTTTAAATGCCACCACCAGCCTCCCTTGTTTATTTTTTACTTTTTAATTGTTTCAGTAATTTATTAAAAATCGGTGTAAAAAAAGAGGAATTGTAATTAAATACGACTGCAACTATCAGTAAACTCTGTTTGTATGTATGAACTAATTTATTTAAATACAAAGCGAAGTTGGAAAAAAAATTTTTTTTCACCATTTCACTGGCAGGTTTTTGTATACATATTCAACTCAGCAAATATTTCTATGTGTATTATCATTCAACTTTGCTATGCTTCTTCAAAAATTGAAATTATTTTGATTAGGCACGAATAGGAGGAGGTGATGTAATGAAATTGATCAAGTTCCTGAGTGTAGCGTTATTGAAATGATGTTGAAAAAAACATTTAATTTATTAAAATATACTTAAATTAACTTTAAATGCAATTTATTACGCGAAAAAAATGGCTAAAAGAAGAGAAGAAATCACATAGGCTGCTGAGAAGTTTTAAATAAAGTGTTCATATCTGTTCAAATTTCAAATTTTGCTTTACGAAAAAATGAGTAAAACGATAAATTAATATTATTAAAATTGATTATAAGTGTTTTAGAAAATATGTTATAATTATTTCATATATTAAAATTCTTTTGAATATATTTTAGAACACAAAAACAGGTAAAGGAAAATTCTATTTGCATTTTATGATTTTTTTGCAATATTTGTGGCCAGATAGAGTTTAAAAAAAAAGCTTGTAATTTATGTTTATATTAACCAATTGAAAATTACTAGGTTTTATTTATATATGAATTGAAATTCAGTAATAAAATTTTTAAGAAAGTTGAAATGATTTAATGATTATTTAGACAGTTTACATTCTTTAAACTGCGTTTTCTCATTTTGCATTTTTTTCAATAAATCGTTTTACTTAAAAGTTCTAAAATTTATACAGATAGGGAATAAATTATTTAATATTTTTACTGCTTGCTTAAAATTATATACTTAATAGAAATAAGGAATGGGTTTTGCAAAACAATAGTGAAAAGAAAAATTATTGGAAGTGAAAATGTGATTGCGATCATATTTTCTTTTCAAAGTTTTAACGTAAAAATGTGCTTTTTACTTTTCTTCTCAAAAACTAATTCATAATTAGTTTTTGAGCATTTTGTTTGAGCATTATGAAATTATTATTATTTGAGTTAGTTTAATTAAATAACACATAATTGCACAAACAAATCTTTAAATTTATTAAGAACACTTTAATAAATACAATAAAAAATTTGGGGCAAAAACATTAAAAATTGTAGGAGGGGGGGGGAAAGAGACATTCTATCATTAAAATTTTCTTCAAAAAATTTTAATTAAAAACAAAATTGCTAACAATTTTGTCTATAAAAAAACCACTTTTAATATTCGTAAAAAGTAGATGAAAGTTCTTAAATAAATAAAATAATAATAATAATAATTCAAAAGGTGCCGAGTTCCCTTACAGACCAGATGAAGTCCATTTTTCGTTCACTAAAATTAAAGAATTAGTATCCCAACCCTCTTTGTGTTCCAAAACATTGCAATTGCCGATTATTGAGAATATTTGAAAGACAGGAAAAATGCTCCTCTGTCCGCCTATATCTTGAAATTAATAATTATTATCAACTTTTCCTATATGTCAACATAAAGACAATTTACTAAACAATTAACTGTTCATAATTGAGTAAAAAAGGGTAAGTTTAATGGAAATTGTATAATTAATACACCTACTTAACATCTGAATCACTGCAAATTTAATTTAATTTTCACCTTTAAAATTAAATTTGATAATTGCTAATCCGTGAACATAAGATTTTTAGTTATAGTTACAGAATAATTGCGTAAAATTATCTATTCATGTTTAAATTCTGAATTTAAAAGCTATTGTAAATCAAACTATGCTTGCTAATTTCCCATACGTCAAGCCGCCGCAACACTACGCGAATATTAGCTCTTGTATAGCTTTCTTCCTGACGGACTTCTTAAAATCCTTTGATTTCTGGCTGAAGTAAATAAAGTTTTGTAAGTTTATATTAGTAGTTTATATTAAGCGAATACGAGAACACAGTTTATATTAAACGAATAAGAATATAATTACGAGAGTAGTTTATATTAAGCTTTTTTAAATTTTTCTCTCCCTGAAGACATCTATTTGGGCGCCAGTATAGAGATCCTTAATGCTTTAAGATAAACATCGCGAGATTTTTTTTTTTTTTTTTTTTTTTTTTTTTATCGTTGGGGACTGGATAATTTATCGAGAAGCATATATTTATTATTTTTCCTATTTTATGCTACTGAGGAAAAAACTGCTGAAAAAAAGCGGAAAACGCATTTTATTCACTACTAGCCGCTGCGCGGCCAGCCTTCGTCTGGCTTTTAAGTGTACCGGAAAAATGCCTAAAGAGAACACCAAACACTAAATTTGAAAATTGCACAGAATTTTACTCTCCAGAACAATTTATCGAAAAAGAAACAAACAACAACGGAAAAAAAATTCAGTTAAAAATGCATTACATATAAAAAGCATACAATGAAATAAGCAATATCCCTTAATACAAATATTAATTATCTTAATAAATAAATTAACCATCTTCCTGCTGCCTTCTCTTGACAAACGTCCAGTATCCAAGAGAAACATTAAATTTAAAAACTACACGGAATTATCGCCCTCATTTTTCCGGGTGGCAATAGTGCTGATATCAGCAACAATGGCTGCGTGCCATTGTTGTTCATATAATGAGAGAAAATCATCAATTTGATACCATCTCATTTAAAAAAAAAACTCATTCGAATTTTGAAAAATCGATGTGCACTGGCTCTTGTCTACATGCATCTTGTGTACCAGATTTCATAGGCCAGGGTCTATTAGCTCACGCGCAGTACGAACGAAAGACACCTACACACACAGAAAGACTCGTCCTTTTAAATATAGATATATAAATTAATTAAACAATTTACCTTTGCAAAAAGAAACAATCTTTCAATTTCTTACACACACACACGCACGCACACACGCACGCACGCACGCGCGCACACACACACACCTGAACCTCTTTTTGTCGCGGCACACAACGATTTCAAAATTTGGCGGCACACAAAGAAAAAGCTAATTTTAAAAGTTGTTTATTTACTTTATTGAATTTAAAATAAAATAATATGTACTACAAAAGCATCAGTACGTTTGTTAAGGGATTAATTACAAGTTAATAATAAGAATACTTTTAATGAGAAATTTGAGCTCGATGTTTTTTGATAATTTCATTTATATTGGGTACGCTACATATACAACGCTACTCTCATATCGTCTTCTACATTTAACAGTCTCGATCATTTGTTCGTTTTTATGATGGTTAGCACTGAAAATCCGAATTCACACAAATAAGATGTAGAAAGTTGCAATACTATTTTTAAAGCTTTTTTGGCCATCATGGGATAAACGCATCTAACGTTAATCCAAAATGAATTAATTCATTCTTCGGAATATTTTAAATCTCGATTATTAGAAAGCGAAATTAGTTCTTCTTCATGTATTCGTTATCACAAATGGATTACGAACCCTATCAAATTTTGTTACATCTAACTTTGAGAAATAATGAGTAATTCTCTCGTTTAGTGTTGCCAAATGGTCAACAACAATTAAATTAAGTTAATTAAAATACAGAAGTATTTTTTTATCACAAATGGATTACGAACCCTAGCTTTTTTTTATACCTAAATTTGGGAAATAATGAATAATTCTCTCCTCTAATGTTGTCAAACGGTCAATAACAATTTTATGAATACTTTTATTAAAATCTTTCGGAACTGACTCGAACTTTTCCAAACTGCCTTCCTGAGCTTTATTCTTCCATAAAGTTATTTGTTTTTCGACTCCCACCAGTTTATCTGTTGAGTTTAATACATTTTCTTTCGGCCCTTGCATACTTGAATTTACGTTATTAAAAATAACAAAAATGTTTTATAAGTAAGCTAGTCTCCCATGTGTAAGAACCTTTCAATTTAAATTATGTACTGAACATGCGCGAAAATGCTCCGAAATGCGCTCCTCCATAACACCAAAATCGGCTTGGATAAAACAATTGGCGCCCTTAATTAATGCCTTAAAAACCGAATTTCGCCAATTCTCATGTGTACCGTATACTAGAATTAAACCTATTATAATTTTTACTATATACATTTCTAAAATTTGGCGGCAAGCTTTAAGAATTTGGCGGCGCAGTGGTTGAGAATAACTGTGTTAGATCTTACATTTACGATGCCCTTATATTTATGATCCTTATATATACGATTTTATATTTACGATTTTCGTATTTTGTAACAATTTAACGAATTTTTGATTAAGAAACTCAACGATTTCAAAGCGAGGCAACACTGTACGGGAAAAAACAAAACACTTTTATCTCCAGCGCGCAAGACTGTGTATGGGAAATTATAAAGATATGCTCATTTTAAAATTATTTTGCGATATTTGCTGTTGAGTTGAATTTTATGGTTTTAGTTGGGAAGAACATGATATTTAATCAATAAAGGTAACACAGAAAACGTTAAAAAAACGCCTCTTTGGGTGTAATGCAAAATCTGAAAGCTTTCAGATTTTTTATGCTAATATTTTTAATATAAAATACAGAGGCTGTTCGCACATTTTTTAGACGATTTTGGTAAGCGGTAATGCAAAATCGTTTACCGCAAAAGAATTAATTGCAATTGTACTATGTTTTTAAAAGTCAAAACTATCGTCTGTGGCTTGAAAGTTTTGTTTTTATTCAAAATGGCGAATTTAACAAAGCAGTGGTTCGAAGGCTACATTGACGCTCTTTCCGAAGAGAAATAGGCATACTCCGTTATCCAAAAACGATGTGAGAGTCATGGTTTTGTGATATCTAAGGCGTCGATAGGTAATATCATCAACAAGAAAGGAAAAAAAAAAAAACATCAAATTGGAGCCTCAAGTGGGACAAAAATTCCAATCAAGTAGCCAAGGAAAAAACGGACGTCTTCGACTATTGCAAAGGTACGTTGTTTAATGGTTAAAGAAAGTCCCCTTAGTCAAAGGACAGTTGCAAAATCTTTAAAATGCTCGGTGTGCACTGTAAACAAAATGATAAACGTTGATTTAAATCTTAAGAAAGCGAAAAAACGCGATGTGCATCGTCTTCTTCCAAAACATATCGCTCAGCGCAGAACACGCTGCAGAATTCTATATGAGAAACACTTATCCGAAGAAAAATGGAAAACAGTGGTCACAATAGATGGAGCATGGGTGTATTTAAATGATTGTAACAAAAAAAAAGAGCCATTTATTATCATAAAAGGGGAGGTAAAAAATAAGTACATGGTTCAAAGAATCGAAAGAAAGTTTTTCTAAGGGATTCACGATTGTTGCTGGTTTTTCTTATAATGGCAAGTTAAAAATAAAGAGAGTGCAAAAAAATGTCAAGATTAACTCCAAATACTATCAGGAACATATTTTATCGCCCATTTTTCTGAATGACATTCCATCGCTTTACCCACAGTGCCATCCATCTGTGAGACTCCATCGGGACAAAGCTAGCAGTCACACATCAAAATCCACTGTAAATTTCCTAAAAGTAATGGAACAAAAAACTGGTATCGAGGCCATACCCTTCACTGATATCCCTACTAAATCTCCCGATGTGTCACCTATGGATTTTTGTGCTTTCGGACTTTTAAAAACTGCATTCTCCAAACGTTGTCCCCAAACTCTAACAGGACTCTGGAAAGCTGTTCGGGAGGAATGGGATAGAATACCTCTTCTGACACTTCAAAAGGCATTATTATCCTGGAAATTGCGGTGTCGAAAGATAGTTCAGAAATAAGGGATGTCAAATAGAACATTTAAAACAAGAATTTTATGTAATTTAGTTTTGTGAATATAATATACATTGTCTAAAAAATGCGCGAACAGCCTCTGTAGTTTTTAAACGTTACCTTCTTGTTGTCATTTACCGTTTTAAAATATCTATCTTGCCGCGACTATGCGCTTGAAAGCCGTGAAGTTGCAGACTCCTGAAGTCGTACGAGAAAGAAGGGCCTCGGCGAAGAGCCAGCAATATACTTCATATTCTTCTGTACGAGCAGCAAACCAGGAATCTTTTAATGACGAGTTTGGACACTTTATCACCGTCAGATCTTTCACACAACTTCTGTTTATCCCACTTGAACAATTGAAATGATTCAAGAGAATTCGTGTAAGAGTAGGAGGAGTCTGTTCTGTAATGTTATATACTTCGAGTATACAATTTGACCATATGTTGAACCATTAGTTTTGTAGACAGAACTTCGTAATGAAACTCTTCAGTTTCTAACTTTTCTCTCGATGAGGATTTCGGTTCTAAAGAATTCGGCAGTTTCTCTTCATCATCAGCACATGTTTCATCACCAGAATCAGCATCATTACCAGAATCAGCATCATCGTCACCAGTGTCCATTTTGTGGAAGATAAAAGAAAACTGTCGCAATTTAGACACAGAGGACAAACGTTCGTAAAGCAATTAAAGCAAACGCCAATGTATTTAAAAGCATGTATGACACTTATTGAACTTTCGACTGTATTACAATTCACATCACTGAATCTGAATAATTCTCCAAAACTTCACTGAATTCGTCTAAATCAGGGTGATCCAGTCAAACTTCCCTGAATCGGCGTACTCACGTAACTGCACAGAATCACGATGATTCGTCAAAACTTCACTGTATCAGGATGATTCAGAACTTTAATTGCTCCGGAGCCCACAGGAAGCCTGCTCCGGTACTTCTTAGTTTTGCGGATAAATAATCATAATTCTAGCCGGAGCGAACCGGATTTTCCTAAATAAGAAAGCTCCAGCACTTCTTTTACGTAACTGAACAAAAATTTCGGTAGAAATTTAATCTCGAAAATTTTATTTTTAGTAATAAAAAAAATCTGAAAGCTTTCAGATTTTATATTACGCCCTAAACGGGCTTTTTTTTAATTTACAGACGCATACAGTTTCTTGAGCATTTGGGCTAACGCTACATTGTGCTAAAAATATTTAAAAACAGCATATCTTTAGCATTTCCGATAGACAGTCTGGCGCACTGGAGATAAAAATGGTTTATTGCCGATAGTGTTGCTACTGCTCGCTTTGAAATTGTTGAGTTTTTTAATCAAAAATTTGTTAAAGTTCTGTAAAATATGAAACAGACAATAAAACAAATTTCAAATTCGGATTTCCAAGTGCTCATATTCGAGTGGAGGACCGTGTTACTCAAACTTTGATGACTCTAGATACCGTCGTTTTTTCACAATGCGAGAAACCTACATACATTCGTGTAGATTCTTCATTATTTAGTTTCTTTAAATATAATATTCGGTGGTAACAATTTGAAAAGTGATTCAGAGTTTTGAGACTAATAACCCTTCTGGGCTTAAGACCCATATGGGCTAATTATATTAGAAACGTTTATCCTAAGTTTATTAACAGTTATTTTAAGTTTTGTATCTTTCCTATCTTATTCTAATTTCAGCTTACAATTTCCTGCCAGAATGTAAATTCAGAAACGCAGTTAATGTAAATGAGAAAGAGTACTATTTAAGTCTTGACTTCACCGACCTCGAGAGAGAGAGTCTGATTCCCTGACCAGCGCACGTTTGTCTTTTGGCTACGTCTCTCTGAGCTATTGCTACGCTCGGCCATACCCTTAGGCCGTTGTTTGGCTTCGCCGATTTAATTAATGCTTAGGGGCCAACTAGTTAAATCTCTGATAGCTTCGGGTATATTTTTTAAATAGCTTAGTTAAGCTAGTTTTAGTTTAAATTATCATTATAAGTTCAAGCGCGTGTGAAGACTTTGTGTAAAGTTCCAAGTAGGAACTGAGTGTAAATATACTGAAAAATAAAGGGTTGTAAACCCTCCTTAAGTCTTACGTGTTCTGTTCACACATTTAAGCGATTATTCGCTTGTTAGTGTTCGTGGGGTTCTAAGTTAGAACTTTAGGATTAAATAAAAAAACCCCACACTATTATTAAATTTTAATTTAAGTTATTTAATTACTGTAATCAGTAATTTTTTAATTATTTTAATAATTGTGTAATTTTTTTAACTACTAATGACTTTATTAGTCATTTTATTTATTTATTCTTCTGCCTTTTTCCTGATGGTTTTCCACAGGGCTTCGGCACTTCTAATTTTAGAAATTAAGTCATATGTTGACTCACTCAAATCAACATACTGAACAGAATTAAGCTGATTCTTTTCAAACTTCATTGAATCGGGATGATTTATTTAACTGCGTACAATCCGGATATTTCTTAAAAAGTTCACTTATATGGGGTTAGATCTCTTGATTCGAAGCATTTTCTGAATTCTCAATACTGGTTGTTCTTAAATCAGATAAATAATTTAGTCTCGCTCTCGCTTCGGACTGCCAATTTATTAACCAGCGAGCCATATATCTAAGCGTTGTTAGCTTCTATTGTTTTATCTCAGTTACTGTTTTTCCTCAAAAATATTTTTTAAACTTTATCTTTCTGCTGCTATTTACCATTTCAAAAAAAATCTGTCTTGACGTGACTTAACGCTTGAAAGCTGTGAAGTTACAGCAACATTATTAATCGGAAAGGGAAAAACTGCCAATCATTACTTTTACATGGACAGAAGATTAAATGAATACCCGAAACTGAAAAAGAAGAGTACTGTTTCTAATGATTCTAAATTTAAAGCGTTCATAACAAAAAAAATCCACCTCCGTAGAAATTAATTGCAAAGTCTTTAGATACATCTGAAGCAACAATAAATAAAATAATAAGCCAAGATTTATAACTTAATAAAGCTAAAAAGCGTAATGTTCACCAGTTTTTGCCAAAGCATGTGGCTGAACGCAGAACAATTTTTAGAACCATGTATGAAAACTATTTAGCAGGATATAATTGGAAATACATTGTTGACCCTTGATAAATCGTTGATTTACCTAAAAGACTGCAATAAAAAAATCTCGTGTGTGCACCACATTGTACATTCCTTGTACTGAATATTAAATTATACGCATTTTTCCAGCATTTCATTCAAACTTATTGAATTGAATTAAATCTACTTCGTCGATAGCGCATAAACCACAATCGAATAAATGCACTCTTTAAAATTTACTATATTTAACAGCGTTCCATCTCATTCATTTTATAACTGAGAATGTACGAAAATTATATCATTTGAAGAATTATCTAATCGTTGCCACATGTTCTATTCAAATACTGTAATAAATCTGAAACGATGTATAAAAGAAATTAAACAAATAAAAAAGAAACAGTTTTTTCACAGACGATTTATCGCTGGTTACCTAATGCGCATGCGCTACTCGTAAACATTTTCCACTGTCCGCGACAAACTGGCAACAATATTTGTTCCTAATATGAAACACTTATTTCCTCGAATTTCATTAAAGATATATTTCTCATTCAATTAATTCTCTTCTCAGTTCGCGACAAGGCAAAAATACATAAAACCTTAAAGTACCTTCATTAAAAATTGAAAAATATAGAAAAAAATAAAGCACCAAATGCAGTTAAAACAATAAAAACAAAACATTTTTTACAAATAAAATTAGTGTTTGTATGCAAAAACGACCAAATCGGCCAGCAGGCAACAGCGCAGATTTTTTGGTGCACAAAAATGAAAGTTTAATTTTGGTCACATTCGGCAAAAAGACACTGAAGGTGCAGAAACTGAATTCACTATTCTGTTTCTGCACTGAGTTTCAAATGTAAACAAATATGGCTGCTATATTAAACAAAAATTAGGCTTAGCCGCACTTAAACAACTTTTAAACTGTTGATAATTCTACAACTATTGCATGCAGCTTAACTAAAGGCATAAAAACCTTAACCGGATAATAAGCACAACATAATTCAATAATCTTTAAATAAAAAATGCGCAATTTACCAACATATAAGAATTAAATAACCGGGCTCACGGATTCGAGTCACATAGTTGGTATATATATATATATATGTACTTTTGGTGCGGCCGATAGCAGCCAAAACGGGAGGTGCACAGCTACATATTCTAGCAGTCTTATACAAAATTTCAGGGTTTTGAGGCTACTCGTTTTTGAGTTATGTGAAATACATTCATGCATACATACATACATACATACATACGTACGTACGTACCTACAGACACCATGAAAAAAATCTCTTCTGAATCCATTTTAAATCAGTTTTATAATTCGTTTGGGGAAAATAGTCCTTTATTCTGTCCTTACGTGCATATGTCACGCAAAAATATCGTCAATTGCAGTGGATAGCGGTCAAAATGGATATTTTCGTTGAAATATGACACCCGGAATTTTTCGTGATTAGAATATTTCTTTTACTTCGTGCAAGGAAGTAAAAAGGTCTATTTATTATCGGAAACGAAGAGAAAAAGATCTACAAAGCTGGTTCTGTCAATGCAAAAAAGTTTTAATAAGGAGTTTATGATTGTCGCAAGATTCTCTAACAGTAGAAAATTAAAAATAAGATGAGAGGGGAAAAATGTTAAAACCAACTCAACGTACTATCAAAAGAAAGTCCGATATTTACAGAAGTTCAATTCTTTATGCCAATAACTTTCAAAGAATTAAATTTCATCAAGACAAAGCAACAAGTATACTTCAGAAAGTACCACTGCATTCCTTGAAAGTGTAAAGACTGATACAGATATTGCATATATACCTTTTCAACGTATTTTGTGCAAAGTCCACTGACGTTTCATCTATGGAATATTGTCGTATGGTGTCTGGAAGTGAGTTCTTTCTGAGTGCAAGTCCATGGAATGGATTCTGAAAAGTAGTGACACAGGAATGAAACTTAATAACCCTGGAAATTTTACGAAAAATCCTTTTATCATGTAAATCACGATATAGATATGATAACGAACATTTAAAAAATATTCTTTGTACTTTAATTAAGCGACCCTGAAATCGTTCTAAAAATGTGTAAACACCCTCCGTATGCTTGCCATAGTCTATCATAGGCTATATTATATCTAAATTTTGACCTTACTTTTAATATATAAAACTGCAGATTTTCAAATTAGGAACCAACTATTGGTTCCAGTAATGTCTTAAAGAGAAAAGAAACTACTTTAGTTTTTAAAACAGATAGCTTTTATCCTTCGACTCAAAATTTTAGTAATTGACACCTAGATAATATTATACTTGCAGCGTTAAATCCGGGTAGACTGTTTTTAAGAGTTTTTGAGTCGCATGGGCTTAATGAAGTTTCTTAAGGACCGCATAAAGAATTTAATGTTTATTGACGATTGCGATATAATTTGACTGTTCGTGATGAATTAAATCATTGTTATCTAAGTTTTTAGAGCTTCTGAGAGGCACGGCCTTAATGGAGATATGCTGAAGGCCCCATGGGCCAGCAAATGTATACTATACAAATTTTAATATTTATTAGCGATCCTATATATAATGTATCTTAATGTTAAATCTGACAAAATTATGTTTAAGTTTAAATTTAAGAGTTGTTCTTTAGAATAAAAGTGTGAACATAATATCTTTAATGCGTAAATGTGTTCGGCTGAAATTTCGTCCGTTATTGTTTAAATGCTTCATACGGAAAAAACGTTACTCATAAATATACATGTTTTGCGGAAAACAAAAACAAAACAAAATAAAATAAATTTTTAAAAAATATTAAAGCTTTCAGATTTTATATTTATTTTTATATTTTATATATTTTCAGATTTTATATTATGCTCAAAGTGGTGTTTTTTAACTTTTTGTGTGTTCCCTTTATTTATTCAATAGCATGTTCTTCGTACATAAACCATAAAATTCAATTCAACAGCAATATTACAAAATATTTAAAAAGAGCATATCTTTAGAATTTTCGATACTCAATTTCGCGCGCTGGAGGTATTCCCCCCCCGTACAGTGGTGCCATTACTCGCTTTGAAATCGTTAACTTTTTTAATCAAAAATTCGTTGAAGTTTTGTAGCATTCATTATTTTAATTAACCAAATTATTTTTAGTTTGAACTTTCCTATCGA
>KK112093.1:1507-13536 GCA_000611955.2 Stegodyphus mimosarum
TTATTGGGAATTTAGCTTATTGGGAATTTAGCTTATTGGGAATTTAGCTTATTGGGAATTTAGCTTATTGGGAATTTAGCTTATTGGGAATTTAGCTTATTGGGAATTTAGCTTATTGGGAATTTAGCTTATTGGGAATTTAGCTTATTGGGAATTTAGCTTATTGGGAATTTAGCTTATTGGGAATTTAGCTTATTGGGAATTTAGCTTATTGGGAATTTAGCTTATTGGGAATTTAGCTTATTGGGAATTTAGCTTATTGGGAATTTAGCTTATTGGGAATTTAGCTTATTGGGAATTTAGCTTATTGGGAATTTAGCTTATTGGGAATTTAGCTTATTGGGAATTTAGCTTATTGGGAATTTAGCTTATTGGGAATTTAGCTTATTGGGAATTTAGCTTATTGGGAATTTAGCTTATTGGGAATTTAGCTTATTGGGAATTTAGCTTATTGGGAATTTAGTTTATTGGTACTTTAATTTATTGGTAGTTTATTGGTAATTTATTGGGACTTTACTTTATTGGGAATTTATTGGTAATTTACTTTATTGGGAATTTATTGGTAATTTATTGGTACTTTACTTTATTGGGAATTTATTGGTAATTTATTGGTACTTTACTTTATTGGGAATTTATTGGTAATTTATTGGTACTTTACTTTATTGGGAATTTATTGGTAATTTATTGGTACTTTACTTTATTGGGAATTTACGGGGAATTTAGCTCACTGGGAATTTAGCTCACTGGGAATTTAGTTTATTAGAATGCCGGGTGAGGAAAGCCGCGTACGGTCGTAAAATACTGTCCTCGTCGAGAATAATGTAATTTAGAACCTTTAGGTGATTAAGGTGGTTACAGTTAACTGCTCGCTCCTAAAAATTTGCATTAGCTTTATGCAAATACTCCGCAATATTTTCCGTCTTGAGATCTCTGTGAAGAGTATCATTTCGCACATAATAGTGAGCGTTCGTAATTGTGCAAAGGAGCTTATTTTGTACAATTTGAAGATGAGCGATATCCTTCGAAGAAGCAGTTGACCAGGCCGGCGACGCATAGGAAAAGATGGGTCTTATCAAAGCCTTATAAATGTGTCTTTTCTTATTTAAATAGAGTTTCGAGTAATTTCCAACTAACGGGTTCCAACTAACAGTTATTTCTACGCAAACTATCCGTGCTATTTTCCAACGCTGGTTGAATAAAGCACTCAGGATTCCAAAAGGGAAGGAAATGTTTAGATAGCAAAGGCCCACTTATTAAAAAGATCTAAAACTTGTGGAAAGCTTTAAGGCCAAATTAAGTTAATTAAGGATTTGTTAATTCTGGACCTTGTACTACTATGAAAAGTCTAACAGTTCTTAATATCTAAAAATATTAATATCTATCTTATTCTCATCTAAAAGTCTTTGGTGGAGCATTAGCAATTTTTATACTCATCATGGATTCATTTTTTCATTACGGCAAAATAGGCCAAGACTGTCTAAGCAAGTCAAAACGTACGGTGAAGGGTAATTTGCTTATTGCATTCGTAATCGTATGGTTTATATAGATCCAACTTAACGAAAACTTTAAAGAAAGTTGGGCTCATTTCGAAGATAACCCGGAATTATGATTCACCGAGTGAAAGCAATGCAATCATTAAGGCAGCCAGTAACCATACACAATACCCATACTGCAGTAATGGTATATGCACTAAATAGTATGGGTATAAATGTCATTACACATTTAGAACCGTAACTTTAAGCTGGGCTACAAAATAAAGCAAATGGACTGTTTCGAATTTTGTCTAATTCTTGCAAGAATTATTTTCAAACATCTCTAAACTTTGAGTCGGTTTTATGATAGTCTATTTCTAAAACAAAGGCCGTACAAATATTGACGTTATCGCTAAACTCCGGAAATCAGTTATGCTGCAGATTAACTAGGATGGTCCGTTAAAATGCGGAAAGTTATTTCTCTCGAATGACCTAGGTAATCTGCAAATTACCTACACAATCTGCACATTACCTACTACGCGTTCGTTAAAGTGAAAATAAGATATTTGTCGGAACAACAGCAACGTTTTTGTACATTTAAAACAGCCGTCAGTTTGAAATTGTTGATTGGCAGGATTTCCGAAGACATTACTGCAAATTTAAGTGTGCTATTAATATGTGTGCTTGTCGCAAAATCCAGTTGGTGTGCAATTCAAAAATCTTTAAATAGCACTAATAAGTGAGCATAATTTTATCACATGGTTTGCAAATTTATTTTCGTAATTCTAATGATATTTAAACTGCTTAATTCTTTGTATTACGATTCTTAACTGATTGGCGATTGATTCTATAAACTAGCTTGTTGATTATATTAACTTGAGTTTTTAGATATGGAAAAATAAACATTATGTTAATTTAAGCACACAGAAACGTTGCTGTGATGCCAGCAAAGATCTTATTTTCAGTTTAACGAGCGCCTAGTAGGCAATGTGCAGATTAGCGAATGCTTAGTAGGTAATGTGCAAAGTGTAGGGAGAGGGAAAGGAAATGATGGAAACAAACTTTTCAACTTTAACGATAAGGAAGCTGTTAATGTGCACATTACCCAGGTAACGTGCAGAAAACTTCATTTCGCACTTTAACGGACCAAATCAGTTACTCTACGGGTTAGTTAGGTAATGTGCACATTAACGAGTTTCGCACTTCAGTGGTAACGGTGACACGGTTTTACGGATTTTAAGCCCTAGGAAAAGAATTCTGTTCATAGGTATTCGACCCAGAACCTTTATTGAAAGAAATTATAATCGTTTAATGCATTTGATTTTAGAGTTGCAGAGTTCTAGCAAGTAAAAGTTTACATGTAAAATATTTAGTTCTTAATTTCATCTAAGACGTGTTTCCTGTACGTTTATGTTCTAAGGTGGGTTCATACGGAAAATTCAGCATGCTCAATTATGTTAACACAGATGATGTTCTGTCAAGTGTGAAACATTAATTTCAATTTAATCAAAAATATAGGAATGATTTGAATACAGTTAATTATGTCTAAATATCCGTATCTCTTCTGAACAAAGTTTTACATCAATTCAAACGAATAAAGCCTAAATCAAGTTTTAAAGTTAACTATCCCGAACTACTAGGCGTAAAATGCAAAATTAGTTTGCTGACACGACTGAAAAGCTAATAGCATAAAAGTTCGATGCAATTACTAATAAACAACCAATACGACTCTATTTAAAATTTACATTAGAGAAGTGTGTTATTAACTATAAAAACTTCCATAGAGTATTTAATCGAATACGTGCAGAAAAGTTAATTTAGGTAGAAAAATGTTTCAATAGACGATACAGAAGGGCAGAAGACAGTTGCTTTTTGACTCCACGAAATTAGTGCTGAAATTTGGAGGGTGAGAATCTGTAGATTTCGTTAATGAACAATGTACTTAAATCTGTAAATTTCGTTAATGAACAATGTACTTAATGTGGCATGAAGGGGTATGTAAGAATTTCATTCATGGCACACCAATTCTAGAATACAACCAGTTGTCAATATAGAGAGGCTGTTGGCACGTTTTTTAGACTATTCTGCTTTGCTGTCAAACAAATCTTATCGTTGGGAATTTTTTTTCAAAATTCAACTATATTTTTGAAAGCATAACGTACCGTCTGATACTTGAGTTTTGTTTTCGTGCAAAATGTAGCTGTTATAGAAGCAAAGATGGAAGGCTGTACCTGCATTGTCTCCGAAGAAAGTTCTTATTTAGTTACTAAAAGATGTTGCGAAAGCCATGGTTTTTCGGTATCTATGGCTAATATAGGTAATGTTGTGAAAAGGAAAGGAAAAAACGTCAAAATTAAACTTCAAGTGGAAAAATTGTTACAAATACGTATCCCAGAAAAACACGGAATGTTTCGGATGTTGCAAAAGTAAGATCTTTAACGGTAAAAGGTAATCCACAAATTAAAAGACAGTTGTAAAATCATTAAAATGCTCAGCATCAACTGTAAACAAAGTGATTAATGCTGATTTGAATCTTAAAAGGAGGAAAACATAATGTGCATCTTCTTCCTCCTCCGACATACCCCGGAATGCAGAACACGCTGCAGAGTTCTTTGTGAGAAACATTTATCCCGATAAAAATAGAAAAGTTGTCATAACAGACAAATCTTGGGTACACTTAAATGACTGCCATAAAAAGAGATCCATTTATTATCAGAGAAGGTACAATCCTAAAACATGGATCAAGGAATCTAAAGAAAGTTTTCCTTAGGAATTTATGGTTGTGGCCGTTCTTTTAAACAAAAGCAAATTAAAAACGAAGAGTGGAGAAAAGTGCCAATACCAAGTCCACATGTTATCAAAAACATTTTATAAGCAATTTTCAAATGTGAAATAACTTCTATTTAAACACAATGTGATTAATCAGCAGAATTGCATCAAGACAAAGCAAGCAGGGACACGTTAAGATCCAACGTTAATTTCCTGGGAAATAAATGGAACAAGAAGCGGATATCAAGGCCATACCCTACTAACTCTCCTGATCTATCACCAATGTATTTTTGTGCTTTTGGACTTCTAGAAAGCAGGTTGTCCAAACGTCGACCTACAACTTCCTTAGATTTTGAAAAGCTGTTCAAGAGTAGTGGAATATTATACCTCTTCTGACAATACAAAAGGCTTTATAGTCTGGATAGAATGAGTTATCAAATAGATTTAAAACATAAAATGTTTCGGTAAGACATTTCTGCAATTGCAATGAATATAGTTTAAAAAATAGATGATACTTGCGGAAAATTCCGTCGATCACAAGAAACAGCGCCAGTTGCGCCAAACTCAAAAACCTATTTACTGAATACAAGAAAAGTTCAATTCTCATTTTTCTTCCAAGCTTATTATATTATCATTTATTTATATTTAATTTTTCATTAAAAATTCCCATTATTTTTTTCTATAATATAGCCATATCGTGGCTATTAACTCACTTTTTGAGGCAAGATTCCATGACTTTGGAAATATTCAACAGCATGCTCTTCTACAGTAGGCAGGTCCCAAATTTTAATCAATTTTTTTTCCGAAGATGTGTGATAGAGGGGGGAAAAAGGAATCTTTACTCAAAAATAACCAACGCGTGAAATCAAGGTTTCACCAAACCCAGCATGTTTGAAGAGGACTTTTCCATTTTTGGCGAAACATCGCGTAGTTTGGCGTCTTTTGCTTTATAGGCAAAAATGGTCAACGGGATTTTACGTAAGTACGAAATAGGTAAATATCCTGTGTAGCGATATTTCTTAAGCAAACTACCAACGCTTGTTCTGCGTTTGCTAAAAAATTTTGACTGTTCAATGTTTTAAAAGTTAATGGAATGTCTTCGAAAAATTTTCTCAATTTGGTTCTCATACAAACAGGGCTTAATTTTTAAAATGACAAGTGGGGGAGCCATATGGAAAATTGTCAGGAAAAAAATCTGGAAGGTTTCAGATTTTAAATTACGTCTGAAGAGGTGTTTAACATTTTGTGTATTACCTCTATTATCATGTTCTTCGCACTTAAACCTAAGAAGAACCTTCAAGAACAATATCGCAAAATAATTTTAAATTGAGCTTATCTTTAAAATTTCAGATACACGGTCTCATGCGCTGGTGATAAAAATGTTTTTCTGGACAACGTTGCCACTGCTCGCTTCGAAATCTCTGAGTTTGCTAAAAAAATTTGTAAAGTTTTACAAAATACGAAATCGATAAGAAAAATTCCAAATTTCAAGTTTGGGCTTCCAGATGCCCATTTTCGCAGTAGGATTACGTCATTCAAAATTGGATGGCTCAAGGTACCGTCGTTTTATAACAATGTGAGAACCATACATAACAATTATGCAGATTCTTCGTTATTTAATTTCTTCAAATATAATGCAGGGCGGTAGTATTTGGTGGCAACAATTTGAAAAGTGAAACGGACATTTAGAGTGATTACTCAAAATCGCAAACGAAAACAGTAGTCCTTCAGGGACAAAGGCCCTTTGGACTAATGACTAAAAATTAAAATAATTAAATCAAAATAAAAAGAAATGCAAAGATTTAAATAGAAATTACAAATTAAATAAAAAATAAATTATTGGACCTCACCTCATTTGGGGCTCCGACTGGAATTACATTTCCAGTCAGAAGTTGGAAAGTAGTTCAGCTGATCTCGATCAGGTTTTAAATCCCGGTTATATGCATACTGTGCTTTTTTTAAAGGAATGATAAATATAAAATCTACTCTTACTTGCAAGAGGCAAACGAAAAAATATAAAAGCGATTAAAGCGCCGGTAAGGAGAATAGTAAATTCTAGAAACAGTATTTGGCTATCAAAAGAAAATTTTAACCAAAGAATGTAGCTTTGGAAACAGAGGGAAGAAAATGAGTTTCTGCTCGCTATGCCCCGTCAATATAATTCTAGCGGTCAAGCGGAAATTTTCTCTGCGTAAGATTCGATAACGACGTGATACTAAAGGTAAGACTCCTATCCACAAGGGGACAAAAGCGAACTTCGCGTTTGGTTACATTGTTAAAAAAAACCTGCAGGAGATCTGCAGCAGGAAGTCACTACCGTGGCACGTGTCTGATCAGGGCACCACTTTGTCTTTTTGTGAATGGTTAGGTTAGGTTATTCAATTATGGCAAAGCACACGAGGACTATCTGCCTAAAGGGATGCCTTTGTAGAGGACTTTCTATGGGAAACTGGCTCGTATACACGTTACACATGGGGAAAACCACGAAAACGTCCATGAAGTGAGCCCGTTCGCGGGATTCGAACCTCGGGCCGAACTACCAGTGTTCAACGTCTTTACCGCCCGGCGGCTGGTGGACCTCGTTTTGTGAATGAAAAATTTGTTCACCGTCATACTTCCTGGGGAATAAGCCTTTGGCATGTGAGCGGGGGCTTTTCCTTCCTTAAAAGCCCCAACCTCTGTCCAAGGTTTATGTCCGAGGGAAAGACAGGCTCACATTCAGAAGGTCAGATTTTTAAAGTACATATTATTAACTGCCATACATTTATTATTAACCCATAAGGGGATTTGCCCTAGTAGGGAAAATTTTGTAACTTTCATTACGTTGGCAACATTGGTTACTTCTTCACATTGCTCTTTGAACTTTAAGTTTTTGCACGAGTAGTAGTTCTTAAATGAGTGAGCTGGAGAGCATTTGTGAGAAGAGTTAAAAATTTTTTCGAGTTTCAAGATTTCAGCATTTTCCAAATGCGGTATGTCATTATGTACACCATTTCCAACTCCTGGGGGTACTTACGTATAAACGAAACCAGGCCAAAATTCGCATAAATCGCCAAATTTGGCGACCCTACTTATGGCAACCCTACGTGTTATACGTGGTTTTTCGTAAAGAAATTATTTTGCTTACTGGTTAGATTGAATGCCCTGAAATACTTTATGGGTATTTGGGATCTGCCTGCGAGTGAAAAAGATGCTGTTGAATTGCACTGTTGCAGGGATATGGAATCATACCGAACTATCGTACTTGTAAAACTTCTCATAAAATGAAACTATTTTGGAAAGCAAATCTTCTGGAAATGTAACGCCGAAGAGTGCAATCAACACTTGGGTGTGAGAACCGGAAATTGGTTTGAAGGTAGCCGAATTTCATTTGTGACAGCGGTACGCTTCATTTATTGTTGGTGTAAAGAGTTAACCTCAATTAAATTTTGTACAGAAGAGTTGGGAATTGCTGATAAAACTGTTATAGCTGCGATACCGAAATGCTCGGGTTCGAATTCCGGAGAAGGCGTGGATTTTTCGTCTGTCCCTTCATGGGAAATAGCGGTGGTCGCATATTAGGTGCCTCCGCGACAAAATAGCCACCCCCTCTGGCCTCAGGAGAGACCAATGCCGTCATAGGCAAATGTCCGCCATTGGAGAAAAAAAATTGCAATATTTACGATAATTATACAAAAGGCAAAAGACCATTAATCCAAATTTTAAGACCCGCATTTCTGAAAAAATTTTTTAAGCTTAATATTAAGAGAAGGAACAAAATAAAAAAAGAATTAAGATCAGAATTTGTTCAGTATTAACTACGAACATACTAACAGACTCGTTAGCAATACCCGTTAATATTCCGTAATCGGGGTGAGCGCCAAACTTGGCAAGGGTTTTTTATTTGGCGCGATTTTGATTTGGTTGGCTGTACGTTTTACTGTGGCAAACCTAGAGCTTTATTTAGGTAATTGTAAGAGTGCAAATTTAGCGTAGCCAAAAGATTTTTTTAATTTAATTTTGAAATAGTGTGTTTGTTTTTAAAAGTTTTACTGTTTAATATATATATGTATGTTTAATATTAAATTTAGTTTTTTTTTGCATGTGGTAATCAAATGATGTGGAATATTTAAAGTTTTGAACGTAAGATGCTTAGTCCATTGAATTCCGCGATGTTGTTTCATCATTTAATCAATTTCAATTGCATCTGTTTGCACATAGTAAACGCTGTTCACCACTGTAAACAAAAATTTGTTATTCTGTTACATTTAAAACTCAATTCGTGATGCTCTAATCTGATAAGTGTATATATTTATTTACTCAATTATTTGCAAGAATTGTTCATTCTAATATTTTATGATGAATAACATAGATAGGACTGTTTGTACTTGCAAAGCTGTTGGGTTTTATCTTACTCATTTGGTATTTTATCTCATTTTACTATTCTGTTTACGTTTCAAAATCACATCTTAGTGCTTTCATTGCCGTCAAAAAATTAGCCAAATTTTGAAAGTCAAAATAATTTGGCGCCAACTTACCCCGTTTATGGAATATTAGCCGCAATACCTAATCGAGAACACATCGCTGTTCTGAAGGACGCTACTTTGGTTACGCTTCGGCATGGGTACATGTTCTAAAGCGACTTTCTCTAGAGCATTTTAAAGTATGCAGCTAATAGCTTTGAATTCAATTTTAATAAATTCACTCACGTGCCAATAGCATGCGATTATTTTAACATTTCGTTATTTAAACAAGTAAACATCTACAAGTACTCGTGCAAAAGAATATGGTACTGCGCACTAGAAGTGTTGAATTTAATTTCACTAGTCTGAACCTAACCAGAACAAGTTCAAGAAATTTATCGTGGCAACGAGTTCAAGACTACGTTTGTTGCTGCTTAGAGCCTCTGGCACTGAACAAGGTGACAGTACGATTCACTCCCAACGTATTTCAGAATCATTTAATAAAATACCTATTAAAAATAGATGACATCAATAACATTCTTCACTGGTAAGATAGTTATCGCATAACATTCCTCCGTTGTTATGAATCAACTGAAATAAGAACAAATTAATTCCGTTTAGTCAAACTTTCATTACGTTAAAAATGCAGTTTTAAGCGGTTCAAAAACGCAGAAACAAGAAGAAAATCAGTTACTTTGCAGCTGTAGCTCATCCGAAAGAGATATATGCAGTTGGAAATTATGTCACAGTCTTCCTGCAAGAAAACTTAACACACTATTCAACTTTCGTGTATTACGCCTCTCCATAAATCAAGAACTGAAGACAAGTAGTTTAGACAACAAGTTATTACTTAAAACCGGAGGATAAGAAGGCGGCAGACATTACGTTACATACTGAATCACAATTATTGCACGACGCAACACACAGAACATACAGGATACACTGGGTACAGAAAACAGCAGACAATGAATGAACAGCTAGCAAAGAATATGTACTGTTAAGAAGGAAAACTTCGCAGAAGCAGAAGTGGCTCCCTTCCAACGAAAAGGGAAACTGCGCATGCGTGAAATATCCGTCGTACGTAAGTACCAAATAACGTATGTAATATAATGGCCTTATTTTTAAGGGTTAAGAACAGGGTAACATAAAACCATCTTTAGTCTAATTTAGATCTGCTTAAAAGACAGAATGCGAAAAGATAGAAAAATACCGAAAATTTTTAGCTTAATTACAATGCAAATATGACCCGACTGAAACTCAACGTAAAGGTTAAAAACTGAAATAACATCTAAAATGAAATTAACATACCCCAATTTCCGTTACCTCTATTTCGTAATCCAGGTGTTCAAAACTTTCTCTGCCCGTTTGAATGGGAAACGCTATAGCTCTCCGAATTAGATTCTTCAACGTCAGATATATTTTCGGTGGAAAATTTTGAAGTTTCATTTATGGTTTTCTCTTCAGAAGCCAATTTAACAACATTTTTTTCCTGAAAATGGTTCTTCATCAGTTATAACTTCAATCGAAGCACTTCACGTTTCATTTCCTGCGGCAATCTCTTCAGAACAAAACTCGCGATCAGAAGACAATTTAACAACGTTTTTCTTTCCTGAAAATACTCCTTCAACGTTAGATATGTTTTCAAACGAAAGACTCGATATTTCATCTGTTGCAATTTTTCCTGCAGAAGAACTTTTAAAATCAGAAGTATCCATTCTCTCCGAGATATCGAATTCCCCAAATGAAACTTTACTGACGGAGCCATTTGAAACCTCTACGTTGAGAGAACAGAAACGTTCATCATCAGAACTTCTAAAACACCCTCTTTTAGCGTCCTACATTGCCAAAGAAAACTCGAGATACCTCGAGAAAGCTTATTCCAGAGTGCACCGCAGATAAGAAGAAAAACAAGTTTTAAGACATTTATTCACTCTCGTGTTTGCATATAATTTGCTAGTAAGCAACCAATCAGAAAGACCTTGCAGTTCTTTTGAGATCATTGCATGTTAATGAGCAGTTTAAACGTCATCTCATTTAGAAACGCAAGCTATTATTTCGCCAGGACTTATGTAATGTACTATAACTTGGAACTGATGTTTAAAATGTAGAGTAGTTTCAGAAATGAAAATGTTTTAAATAAAATTGTATTCTAAATGCCAAGTGTCGCTGTAAGCCGCGATTATTGTGCAATTTTTCACAACATATTGCGGCTGCCGTCAATTTCATCATGCCAACGAAAGTAAATACTACAGAATAACTACTACAATAATAAATACTACAGTAATAAATACTAATTTCTGTACTACAATAATAAATACTAATAATAAATGTTACATATAATAAGTAATACTACAGATCATCCCTTAGCAAGGGAAAAGTATTACGGCTGTCTCCCTAGAGGAAGTACGTCATCGAACGACAACTATTGCCTACCATACCACAATAAGCTGTTTCTCCTTTTTTGGCATCAAGGCTGTTCTCCGAACAATATCCCTCGATTATTGTGCAATTTTCCGCAACGTATTCCGGCTGCCATCAATCTGATCTCTAGACTGGCGCTTCAGGTAGAGGAATGCATGACTATGGGTCCAGAAGACAGCATGGAAGGCGCAGGGGGGGGGTTGACCAGTTTTCACTCAGTAGCAGAGACGTCTGACAAGTCAAGGCGTATCCAAAGCAGAGGATTTAGTAAAGTCCATCAAACGGTGGTCTCACTTAACCATAAATACGATTCCTGGGTCACGTGATGAGCGCCAACAGAATTGAAAATTTCCCCAGTAGTCCCTCATGGAGAAATAATTGCAATTTTAAAACACAAATATAGTAAAATGTAAGTAGATAAGAACAAAGTGAGATGCTGAATAATTGGAAAATAAATGCGTATGTACACAATGCTGAAATTAGCAAACTTTTTTACATCAATTCAAAAATGACAAAGTACTAAGTCACGTGGGGTGGTCACCCACACATTCACTGTCACTACCTATAATATCCCTGGACACACAAATATTGATCATACTTCTGTTATAATTCAGTCTAGAACTAACGAACCTTCATCTTTATTGCTGAGTACAATACCCCACAGAATAATATTACTGTCACCTGTCTTAAGTATTTAACAGACAGCCATCTCCCCGTTATCATTACCGGTGATTTTAGCTCTAAACACCCCACTTGGAATTCTCGACACTCTAATCCAAATGTTGTTGTTGGGACTTCAGTTTAATTCAGTTTGTTGGGAATTTATTGGGAATTCAGTTTATTGGGAGTTTATTGGTAATTTAGTTTATTGGGAATTTAGTTTATTGGGAGTTTATTGGGAATTTAGTTTATTGGGAGTTTATTG
>KK112094.1:0-13227 GCA_000611955.2 Stegodyphus mimosarum
AGTAGCAAGGCTCTTCGGGTTGTTGAAACGAAATTTAAAAGGGTACAAACACAACGCAATTCAATCTTTGTTTAAACTACTAGTATTTTACAGCTTAGTATATAACACAATCTATTTGGGTGTATTGCACATATAGATCAGAACGCAAACTGTACCTCGTTTGGGAAGGCATAAGAATGTAAAATCAAAAAAGATTCTGGAACCTTACTGACTTTTTTAATACGCTTGCTTGAAAATGTGTGTTTTCATTGTATGGTTTCTTAAAGTGTTTTCCACTATTCCATTGTTTTTAACGATCATGATTTATTTAATATTTGTCTGAAAAAAATGGTTTCAGCTATACCATTTTATAGGGGACTTGTACTTGACGCTTGTTTTATACAAAAGTTTACCAAACAAAGTCAAATACGTAACGTTAGTCTACAGAATTGTTCAAAGAAAATTTATGTTCCGTTTTGTGTTCATCATGGTTGAAATAAGCTCTTGTTTCATTCTTCCTTCAGAGTTCAGACGGACTATTTCTGGGATTCTTGTGAAACTTTTTGCCATTTAAAGAATAACTGGACAATAAATATTTTCGAACTCTTTTGAAGCTAATATATTTAAAATACAGAACATTTGATTATAATTTCATTTTCAGAAATATTATCAGAGTACATTAAACATTACAAGTTAAAAAAAGCTTAAAGAATCATCTAACCTTTAACTAATTAGAATATGAAGAGTAAAAATTTAGTAATTTATATTTTGCATTCAGAAGTTCATTATTTTGTTTTATGACGAAGAAATGTCTGTAGCATATTTAGTTACGCTTTGCTTTATTTGCTTTCTGTAGTTATCATCCTAGTTTGTCAATAAAAGTTGTAAACCTGTTTAGATATATAAGAAATTAGGCTGTTCATATTTATTTAAAAACTATTAATTAAACCATGGTTACTAAACGCAATTAGTGTTTTGAACACAGATAAGTAAATTTTATTACTTGCATAATTATATAGTCCAGTATTAAAGAACGTAGTTCTAAGCTCATGTTAGAAAATAAGAAACATCATCATTGTTCAAAATAATGTCATCATTGTTCAAAAATTATTGTTTCAGATCCATCATCAAAATTATTATTAAGACAGCTAAATGATTACACCTGTTTCAGTGTGTGCTTCACGCGTTTCGTGACAAAGGACCATAAACATTGCACTGAGATCACAGCCATTCTGTCTGTTTGGATTGTCTTTTATTTGTACAAAAAATACATATTTCCTATAGTGCAAGTGATGGAATTTTATATTTTAATTTTATATTTTTACTTACCATGCTTATTCCATTAAAGATGACACACAAAAAAACATTGATATTCCGGTAAAAATATTACAAAATACTACAAAACAACTAATTTCTACTAAAGTAAAAAAATGGAATTAATTTAAATTTTTGTAGGTTCCAAAATAACATAAAAATGTAACTCATAAAATAATTTTATATATATTTATTTATAAACATGTGTTCATATTTTTTAATTTGCTGCATTACAGCTAAAAATATTATTATTGTTGTTGTTACTGTTGTTGTATAAAACAAATGCAAACTCATTGTAAGAAATATTTTAGGAAAAGAGCTTCTGTTGCAGCTAGGCAATGGTTCATGGAGTAAACGAAGAAGAATAGAACGATTTATTACATGTCGTGATAGTTTAATTTAAGCTACACATTTTCTGAACATTAAGACAAATCTGAATTTGTGTATATATTCTTCTAAACTAGTTTATTATCTTCTTAACAAATATGAAACTTATCATTTAATTCTTTTTATATCATTATGCCAGCAAAAATATTAAAAACACACAAATAAATTGTACATTTTTTTTTATTTTCCTTCGAAAGAAGAATAAGCGATTGACTGGAGTACTCATTCTCACCTAGGCTGCTACATATTCAACTTAATTCACTATATGGTTCGATTTTAGTTTATTAGAGAAGCAGATGCTTGTCAAAATGTAGTTTCCTGACCAGTTAAGAAATTTTATACTCTCTGAAGTTATAACCACTCACTTAGAATGTTTCTTGCCATTTTAAACAGAAAGTGCGGTTCGAATAATAAGTTTGACATTGGAAAATTAAGTTCCGAAAAGATATGTATAGAAATAATTATGAATTTGTGGTTTAACTAGATATACCCTTCAATAAATTTCCGCAATAGTATTCATCACATCCTGTGTCTTCCTCGTGTTTTCCACCTTGGTCATATCTTCAATATAAGGAGCGTAGTTTGCATGTTTTATACTATATTTCAACAAGAATTCCATTTCGCGAGCTTGAAATTAATGGCTTTTTCAACGGCTTAAGTTGCTGTAATAATTAACTGAAAGGAGCTCTCCACTCCTTCCCAATCTTCATCCGAGCATGCAAAGTTTGTTCACAGCAGAGTAGAGACCTACTAGAAATGGCAGGTACTACCTTTGCATCTCGAGTTAATTAGCATTTACTTTGGACACCACCAACTTATAAAGACATATTATTAGCATCGAAATTGGTGATTACTTCTACTCTTCTGCCAAGCCCGTCTTTCAATCCCAGAGGGAGAGGTCTTGGCGAGTGAATTGGCAAGACTAAGGCTCTTCCATCTTTATTGTTGATTACTTGAATCAGAACAATTGCACTGTGTGAAGGTGATATAATTACTCACTTTATGATGAGTAGATTACTGAAATTAGTTTTGCATGTGCACATTGATAAACGATGAAGTAGCTAGGTCTATTCTAATCTTTTAAAGCTTAGTAAAATAGATGAAAGTTTTGAATATTAGTGGGTTAGAAATCGCTTTTAACAAGCATCTAAAATAATACCGATTTTATTACATCGAAATAGCAATCTCAGGGTACTGTATTACATTTAAATAATGTTGTATTTTACATCAAATAATATTCTTTGCATTTTATGATCCGATGCAACTCTTCTTAAAATATTTCTAAATTAGGGTGCTTCTGTTTGTTTATAACCGTTCGTCCAATTCCATTCCAATAGTTAATTTAGCCTAAACAAAATTTTCTAAATAAATATTCATTATATGTATTTTTCTTTCGCTATATCTGTGTACGTGATTAAACGGACTCGTATACACGTTTAACATGAGGAAAATCACTAAAACGCCCATGCAGTCAGCTTGGTCGCGAGATTCCAACCTCAGACCGAACTACCATCTTTCACAGCATGAAATCTGTAACAATCGATAAACATATCTTGCCTTAACTGAAAACTCTAAAAATTGTATTTTGCTGTGGATATCTAACCTGTTTGCTGCAGATATATATGCATACACATCATTAGGATGTTAAACACTGCCGCAAATTATAATTACAATCTTTTTCTTTACAGTGAAGAAAACTGTACCAAAGAACATTAAATACTTCATAAATAACAGCTATTATTGATGGATATAATTATATTAACGACGACATTACAGATAATTAAAGAGAGAGCTTTAGAAATTTTGCATATGGAAATAAATGTCTTTATAACGTTGCTGTTTATCACATTTGTAATACATCTGCTTCATTTACAAAAGTCAAAAGCATTTTTTAGTGTCATACAAAATATTTCATATCATTATAAATTTTAAGTTTATAAAATGAAAACCGAAGCATTCGTTTGTGCGGACAAGCATTTTCATTCGTTATATCCATACACACATGAACGTTTTTATCTATTTTTTACAAAATGAAAAAGAAATCGTTAAATGCACAATGCAGCGTGTACTAAAGTTAAATGTTAATAGAATTCACTTATTAATCTGAAATTAAAATACATTCCGAGCGTTAACGTTTTTCATACTTATTGTAACCAGATTCTAAGTAAAGTACCATGTTAGTGATGTCCAGAGTCGTACTGAATATTGTTCTTTAAAAGCGGAATATGTTATTAACAATAAACTTTGTAAAACGAATGCTCTTTATTGATCAGGTGGACGAATATGTTTATTAAAATTTTGTACTACTTTCGGTAGCACAAAATTTTCTATTGAAAGTTTAGGTATATAACTTCTGATTACTTATTTGTAGTATTTCATTAACACAGATTAAGTAAACACGGAAGTAATTTTAATTTCTATCCTTAATTAAAGGCGTGAATTCTTTCAATAAGCAAACCTAACAAGGAAATTTTTTTTAAATTTGTAGAATCGGAGCAAATATTCTAAAATCAAACCTTGATGTATGTATAAATATGAATCTTATTCAGATCCAAATATGAGGATTAAAAAGTAAAATATATTTTATTTTTGAAGACATTCCTGCATATAATAAAAGAAAGTATAAATTTTATACCCACTTAAAGAGTTTTAATTTTTTTCGTACCAGTCAAGATAACAATTTATATTTTAATTCCTCAAAGTTAATTTGATTAGCTTAGTACCACTGCTCAGAGAGAAAAACGAGGATTAGCTATGAATTCTTCTTTTCTACAGATGATATAGACGAATTTCTATAGAGCTCTACAGGCGATTCTATTTTAGATGTTATTCTGGAATACTTTGGACTTTTAATAAATACACTCTTAGACAAAAAAAAACGCACCAAGAAGGAGTTATCCGAATGGGACGAAAATCGGTAGAAGTGATGTACATGTAAAGAAAAACAAATGATTACAGTTTGAGAAAAATTGGATGATTTATTGAAGTGACAGAGGTTCACAAAGGGAAAACGTCAGTAACGCGTTTGTCCATCTCTGTTATCTTATGTATTATACATCTTATGTAAGCATTTATTCGGCTTGGCATCGATTGATAGAGGTTGGGGATGTCCTCCGGAGGGATATCGTGCCAAATTCTGTCCAACTGGCGCGTTAGATCTTCAACATCCCGAGCTGGTTGGAGGACCCTGCCCATAGTGCTCCAAATGTGCTCAATAGGAGAGAGATCCTGCAACCTTGTTGGCCAAGGTAATGTTCGGCAAGCACTACGGCAAGCAGTAGAAACATGTGCAGTGTGGGAGCGGACATTATCTTGCTGAAATGTTAGCCCAGGGTCGAGTGACATGAAGAGTAATACAACGGGCCTTAGAACTTCGTTGACGTACCGCTGTGCTGTAAGGTTGCGACGGATGACAACCAAACGGGTCCTACTATGAAATGAAATGGCACCCCAGACCATCACTTTTGGTTGTCGGCCTGTCTGCCCGAAGACAGTCAGGTTGGTATCACACCCCTGTCGGGCGTCTTCAGACTCGCCTTCGCTGGTCATCGGGGCTCAGTTCAAAGCGAGACTCATCACTGAAGACTATTCTACTCCAGTCAGTAACATTCCAGTGCGAATGATCCCGATACCACTGCAAACGGGCTTGGCATTGTACCGAGGTCAATGGCAGTCGGCGCAAAAGGTGCCGTGACCTCAGCCTCCTTTCTGTGAGCCGTCTATGAATGGTCCTTGCGGTCACTGAAGCACTAGTTGCACGCAAAATCGATGATAATAAATGCATCTGGGGCTGTGAGTGCAGCTCTGACGATTGCTCGGTCTTCACGTTCTGTCGTTCCTCTAGGCCAACCGCTTCCTTCTTGACGTTGTGTGCGGCCATGGTTCACCTATTCCTGCCATCATCGTCTAATAGTGAAACATCGCTCCTGCTGAAATGTCGAGCTATTCCCGATAAGGCCAACCGGCTTTCTGAGCCCAACTGCACGACTTCTCTCAAATTCTGACATCTGCGCATATCGTTCACGCACCTGTATGCGAGGCATAGTTATTGTCTACCAGAGTACACGGAATGAAATTCCTGAAGAATTTATGACCTGGAATCGTAATTTATCTTCTTAAATATCTTCCCAGTTGCGCAGATCAGATGCGCTGTAGCGACAACCGTTCATTCATTGGCAGCCAAAATGTCAAATTTTGCATTTTCCGTTGAAACCTGTATGAATATCAATTTATGTTCAATTTGCTTTATATCTTCTCGGTGCGTCGTTTTTTTTTCGTCTAAAAGTGTATTATTTTGGAATAGTTGGAATTTTTATTCTTGAAGTTCTGTCTAACCAGTTCGCGATTACAAGAAAAAAAAAATGCAAAAGTCACAGTATAATCAATCGGAAAAGTTCATTCATTGTCATATTTCATGACGTTAGTGGGTCATATTATCAGAACTCGTATTTCTTTTTATCTGTTTGGCGAACATGACGTGTCCTGACTGGACAGTGAGTTGATTGCAAACTATGTCCTATGGAGCGTAGCAAAGACGAGAAGATGAGAAGGTTTAAAATGACCCTTTATTTTTTCAACGTTTTCACACTTGCTCCTGCACTTCGGGATGCAAAGACCAACCACTTGTTCTCTGAACGTAAAAATATAAGACTACTAACTAAATAAAATTATTTAAATAAGAGCTAACTTTTAATATTTTTATACAGATGACTAACACTAAGACTGGCCTTTTAAATGACTACGCTTGTAGTACGCAAACTGCGGAAAACTACAATACGTCTTTAGCTTTCGAGAAGACTTAAACATCTGGCCTTAAAGACGGGTAATAACTGATGGCAAGCTCGCGTGAAGACTCGTGGCAAGACGGCTCACTCTCTCTCCTTCTACTACGCTCTTGGCAAAAAGCCACAACTTAAATACTTAAGCGTTAACAAGTACAATTTGAATAAACATATTCACGCGTTAATTATGGAAGTGGAAAATAAGAGATGATAGTAAAGTTTTAAAATAAAATAAACATTAGTCAAACTTAAGATGCTTACAATATATTTGATTCATTATCATTTTGAATTTGGTTCAAATGGCTTAACAGCTGGAGTTTATGTGCATCTTGTTTAACAACTACCGATTGAACCCAAAATGACGTAGTATTAAAGTGAATGACAACAAATCAAATACATTTCATTTCATTTCTGTAAATTAAACTAACAGTAATTATGAAATGAATATATTCCATTCAGGTGCGATTAACAATGTTACTAGTGTTCCAGAATTTACATGTCCGTTTCTCTAAACTTTCAGATATATACTATATAAAACTGTGCTAATGACGATTCTGGAAACGTAAAGAGGATTTAAAACACAAACAGTGCGGTTTCGCAAAGAAATTAGTGAAATAGATGTAATACTGAAATTTCATTCTAATTTATTTACGGTCTAAGAGATTTATACTGTCATCTGAATACCAAAATATTCTAATCTGAATTACCTTGGCATCCATGTTTATGGGATGACTCTGTGGAATCCAGATTCGAATATTTAGATGTCAGACGGAAGAGCCTATTTCTAAAGCAACTCCCCAGATTATTATGCAAAACCACTGAAATGTACCATTCTAAGCAAAGCTGTTAACTATTACCGAAAGGGTTCTAAGAATGTGTCAAACGGATCTAAAATGCAAATGCAGATTAATTTTAAACCATGATCTAATTTGTTTACAGACAAAAATTGTTTACACTTTTAAAAGTGTGCTGCTGAAGGAAATCGAAAATCTTATAATGTAAGTATATCAGAATTTTAATATATTATCTGGTAAAGAATTTTGAAAAATAATAATTAAAATCCATTATTCAGTTAATATCTTTTTATATTTAATATGTTAAATGAAATATCACAGTGGTGTTTAATGGATTATTTAAGAGATATACAAAGCTCTTCTAATTTTAATTAGCCGGTAAAATTTATTTTATTAATATGTTTTTGGATATGTCAAAATATTTTTTACATTCGTACTATTTCGTCTCTTTCCACAAGATAATGTAAATGAAAGAAGTTTTCAATATATACAATAAGAATCTAAATTAAGAAATGACGAAAAAGATAGAAAGCATGACTTTAAAACAGCTTAACTCATTATACCTGACATCGGACGGGGTGAGTTTTCCTTTCGGCTGTTGAATATCAGATAATTAGTTCGTGAACTTATAAGGTATATCTCCCACATTCTTAGTGTGCCTTCGTGGTGTAATGGTCAGCACACTGAGCCGGTATTTCAGAGGTCTGTGGTTCGATTCCCGGCGAAGGAATTGCATATTTTTCATGTCTCTTGCTTCGAAATAAACCTAATGTCTCTACACTGGCGCCCGAACTAAAAGGGTTGTGGATGATGACTCTCCACACCCAGGATTTGGCGACTAGGTCCCTTAAAACCCTAGTCGCCCTTTAAAAAGGGGAGTATATAAGGTATATCTCCCACATTCTTAGCGTGCCTTCGTGGTGTAATGGTCAGCACACTGAGCCGGTATTTCAGAGGTCCGTGGTTCGATTCCCGGCGAAGGAATTGCATATTTTTCATGTCTCCTGCTTCCAAAAAACCTAATGTCTCTACAAACTTTTTTAATTCAGGTGCTCGAATAGATTTAACTTGTTGACTGTATATAAAATTCAGTTATCTATTACGATCTCAAAGAGCGGAAGTAAATTCATGCTAAGTTTATTTTCTTCTGTAAGCAAAAGCCTAAAATAAATTTTAGTTGTGCGATTTTATGTTACTGTTGTGTTTATTTAGCATTGAAATTGAAATAGAAGCCGGGACGACATTTCATCCATCACCTTTAAAGGTTAGACTAGTGTAGTTTTAACCAAGCCGCCCAGACGGTATAGTGACTAGGGAAGCCTACTACGGTACCGAAGGCGCGGAATCGAATCCAGGAGACGACATAGATGTTTGTAAATGTATAGTGCCGGTGTGGAATGGGGGCACTCTAAATATATTGTGAGCCGAAAGTCCTGTCGATATGTTGGTGGTTGGGGAAGAGGTATAAGGGACCCTCGGACCCTTCCAACCAGGGTGTTCTGCATCACAATTGGGGGCGAAACTAAGCGAAATCGTACTTTCACCTGTATGGTACTCAAGGCTTTTGCCAAAGACAGGCACAATCTTACTCTCGTTGCCACGATGAATTTTGGGCTTATTCCGAAGTTATTGTCAGATAAGTAAGATAACTCGCAACACAACAGTTTTAACCAATGTTAGTGTTTTGTTTCATGGAATCAGTGACAGCGTTGCAAGAGCATTCCCCACTCTCTTTGTATCATCGTTTCTCCCACTTCTGTAAATAAGTGATGTCGGCTTTGGGAACAGCTGAATCATTTTTTTAATGAGCTGGATTAATGAGCTGGATTTTAATTCAGTTGATGAATTTTTTCCTACGTAAAATTAACTATGGAATAATACAGAATGCTTCTTTAAGTAATTTCTCCTAAGAATATACTATGTTTTTGTTCCTACTTTGCATATAAACATGATAATATTTTCGGACTGCCTTTAAACCTGCGAGAGGTACGATAAGCTTATCCATGCTGAGGCTTTCACATTTTATGATAGTTTTACACCAGGTATGGCTGTTTGTGCCATCAGGTACGGCTGTTGTGTTATTAAAGTGCCCAGTGAATTTGAACATCTTACAGTTTTTTATTTTGTCGCACATTTAGACGACTCAGGATATGTCTTGTTGATCATAAGATAAATTCATTATTAAATCTAAATTTTTGCCTCCTTTTTTTTCTATTTAAAAGTTACTGCTTCATTTCTTCTTAGAAAAGGCTTTCGATTTTGGGATGCAGAAGTGCTTAATACTTTAGTAGCAAATGCTAGAAATGTAAAAGAAAAAACTGCTACCTGTAAATTGTTAACAGTAATAGCGACAAAACAAAAATGTGTAAACATTATGTCAGCTTGGATCGCAAAAAATGCAACTCAAGTGATATGTAAGAATGATATAAGAATAAGTCATGCTATAAGAATAAATGTGCAAGCTAAATACTGTATTTTAACATGTATTCACACTTATTATCCTTAATTTGATATTTATAGCATATATATATACTTATAACATTAGCTAAGAACATACCCACACAAAGATTTTTTAACATTTGTTTTTATCACAAAATGTAAAGTAAGAAATAACAATCGCATCAGCTTCAGTGACTGAATATGAAACAAAAGCATCAAGACTGCAATCAGAACAAACCGGTATAGCAAAACTGGTCGCTAATATGCCCTTTCATGCTGCTGAGCGTGTAAAATAGAAGATTTCAGAAGCCGAATAAAATTAATACCTGCATTAAAGCGAGCTAAACTGTTGACGTAATTTTAAGTTCAATGAGTGACCTGTGGCCTTCCAGTCGTAATTAAAGTGAATACATGAATCATGCGTAAAAGACTTCTAGAACTCTTGTTACACTGCATCTGTTACGTCTAAGAATGCAGTCAACTGGACAAATTCTGGAAAGATGATGAAATGAGCCAACATCTTAATCTTACTGAATCTTTATTTGTTTCAGCAGGTCAACTGCGTCAGTCCTTCTGTCTGTCCTGAAGCGGCAAATATCCGACATTACTTTATCACACTTAATTGCGAAAGCAAACACCCTATCTTGTCCATGTCTTCCTTCCCCCGCTTTTCCTCACCAGCGGAAGTGATTTCTTCCAGTGTTATTAGTTTCCTCTTTTGATTGGATTCTGACGCGTTTCTGTGATATTAAGGTTAGTTGAGCTTTGGAAAAGCCTTGTATAAATATCTGGAGCCTCAGAACAGATGTTAGAAAGGCGAAATATTGTCTAATTTAAGGTACTGTAGCAGTCTTTAGAATAAATAAAAGAGCAATATGAATGAAACTTATGTAATAAACTGTTTTAGAAATATTTGCAACCTGTTTGACAAGAAATGTTCCAACAAAATTAGGACGTTCCTTTAATTTTAGTAATTTGTGCGTGAAGTGTTTAAATTTTTCAAACCTAATACAAAAACATTTCTGAATTTTTGAATTTCTGAATTTATTTATTGCTTAACTTTGTCATGATAAAAAATTACAATTTACATTTTCAGTTTGTTTTTGACGTTGATCAGCTTTGATGGTCGGAAAATAGTTGCTGGGATATTTTCATTAACGTTAACTGAGTAGGTAATTTCTACTCTAGAATCATACTTCCTTCTGCTTCTTTATAAAAGAAAACCAACATTGTGCTTTCTTTACAAGAGGAGAATAATAATTTGTATGCAATACATCATTCCGTTTCATTGCATTACAGAGGTCTAAGATCAGTATTATATTTTTGAAGCCAGGAAACCTAATAAATCAGTAGTGCCCTCTCCTAAAATCGAACTGTGGACCTTGTAATAGTTAAACAGGCGTACTTTCCAGTTACAACACAGAGGCAAGCGAAAAAGAGAGAGAAAATGTCTTAGATAAAGAAAGTTAACTAATTTGAAATTTGGAATTTGTTTTATTATCTATTTCATATTTTGTAAAACTTTAACGAATTTTTGATGAACAAACTCAAACGGTTTAAAAGCGAGCAATGGTAACACTCTACGGAGGAAAAAACCTTTTTATCTAAAGTGCGCGGAACTGTGTATCGGAAATTCTAAAGATATACTCATTTTAAAATTATTTTGCGATATTACTGTTGAACTGAATTTTATGGTTTAAGTGTGAAGAACATGATATTTAATAAAGAAAGATAACTCACAAAACGTTAAAAACGCCCCTTTGGACGTAATTTAAAATCTGAAACCTTTCAGATTTTATTTCTTTTGTTTAGCTTTTTTAATTTGTTTTGTTTGCTCAATTTTCCTTTGATTAAACAAAGTATCGTAATAGTTTTCGTATTAAGTAGGAAGAAAACGTTTCTACACGTTACATATTTCGGTTCGTATGCAATCATTAAATATGTAATAATTCTTTACATCTACTATTTTTAAACACATTTTACGTTTTTGCGAGTTAATGAATATGTAGCCTAATAACATTTTCAGCACGTAAAATGCCGAAAATACAGTTTTCTTCAATAATGAGCTGCTCATCCATTATTGAACAGTAATGTATCATTAACAAATATTTACTATTATTCATCTCTATGGTAAAACTGCGATTTAAAAAGATAGAATTTTGCTGCATATTATTCCTAATCTAAAAAATATTGAGTTTTTTTTTTATCAAAGTGTTCTTTGAAACTTATTACATTCTGTCTATGTTACTATATCATAAGGACAGTCTATTTTATGTTGATGTAAGTACTATCAGTGAAATGTAAAACAAGTTGTATTACTTTGATTAAGAAATATGTATTATTAATTATTATGTTTTATAATGTTAATTTGTATATTTTATTAATAACGAAGGTAATTACTGGCGGCCACAAAAGGGCTTTCCAATCATTCAATCACAGTTTATGTATGGTGGCTTTAAAGGTTCATTAAATGTTAATTAATTTCAATAAGACCTGCATTTGCCAAATGACCAAGCAATAAAAGAATTAAATTAAATTTAAAATATTTTTTAACATGTAGATTTTTTGACTGTTTTTTATCTGTTTGAATTGAAATAAGAGGTTCGTCGTAGTAACAAAGACAGGGAGCATTTTTTAATTATTGTAAATTAGCTGGAGAAAATAGGGTAATAAATGCAATGCAATTTGCAAATGGCATTATCCGTTTTTACTTCAGCAAGTGTTTATCGATAATTAAACATATTTAGCAAAATTCCGTCAAATTGTGTGAAATATTTAAATGCCATATTTCTGAATGTCGAGAACTTCTATGAAATCTATAAAGTTCAATGATATGGAATATTCTGTGATAATATATTTAATAATTACTAAAAAACTAAAAAATATTTGAATAACTTATATTTTATACTTGAAAATACATCCGTACTTTCAAAATAACACATACATGCAGATATTAAAGGCCGAAGAGGCATATTTCTTAAACAGGAACTTAAAACTATTAAATAATGTAACGTTTTGAAATGCTTTATGAAAATGAACATACATAATTCTGTAACTTCTGTAACGATTTTTCAATTAAAAAGATAATAACTACAATAACCAGGAATGAAATTTTCTGTTATTCAAAGAAAATCTTTTCAATCAAATTCGTTTAAAATTCTAATGCAGGTACAAAAATTTCCCAAATACTCATGGGAAATATGTCGGGGATACCAACTGCAGAATAAATCTATTAACTAGAATCGAAAATTGTTAATTCTGGAGCGCGGATGTTGATACATGTGTGTACGTGCTTGTTGTGCCTCTAAGGAAATACATGTATGTGTGTAGCTTGTTAAATTAGTTTCTCAGTTTAATTAATCCTATCAGTTACTTTTGATGTAAATATACAACTATGAAACTTAATAATTGATTTTCAAAACAATTAATGTGTTCAAAATTCAGTTTATTCTAAAGTCAAATTAATGAAGAATAACAGCTTCTTTCTCTTCATTTTTTAAATTTAAAAGGCTTAAGTTTGCGAAGAAATTCTT
>KK112094.1:13358-25274 GCA_000611955.2 Stegodyphus mimosarum
TTAGCTATCTCCACATTTTGTCTTGCTTAAAATGTGTATAATAAATATATTATCCATCGATTTTATTAAAGTTAAGGAAAAATTTAAATAAATTAACAATATTAATTTATTAAACTTAAAAGAAAACACGCCAATCTGATAGTTTAGAGTTCTAGATGTATGAAGCTCTTATAACTGGAATTCAATTGTATTTAAATTGCAGATTTCCACCCATAATGCATTATGAAATCACATTTTTGGAATTATTACAAAATTCATGTCTTATTAGTGCGACATTCGCTTCAAGATATTTTCCCAATGGATAGCCTCCATCTATGTTCGGTTAGGCCACTACTAATTTCATGTTAAGGCCAGAAGTAGTGGTCACTTTATTATGGAGGCGCCTAATAAGTGAGTCACCTTTGCCTCCTATGAAGGAACGGATAGTTACAACATGTCTTCTCCGGGATTCTAACTCGGGCTGTTTGGCGCAGATGGTTCTCCTAACCACAATAACATCTGCGCGGCTCGGTTCAAGATATCTGTGAAATTTATTAGAATATTGTGCAGTATGCAATCAGATACATAGTCGAAGCTCAATGCATAATTTATAACATTGATTGTTTCATTACAACTATCAATGAAAAAAGCCACTTTGTGGTAATAAAATATCAAATTTCGTATAGCGATCTATATTTATAAAAGCGATCTATATTTATAAAATCTTTTTTCTTCAGAACAGGAGAGGCCAGTTCAATGAGGGTCAATTATCTAACCTATGAACAGCTTTCTTACCAAAATACATTCTAAAAATTTATCCCAAACTATTTAACAGATTTTAATTTTATATATATATTATTATTAAACTAATTTTAAGTGTATAATGGACTGTTAATCTCATTCCGATGCCAATTTAGAATTGACAATCTCTTGAAAATACCTAAACGAATGTCAAATATCTAAAGGTTTCATTGCAAATTACTTGTATTAATTTTAAATATGCGGATGAGATTGCGCACAATTCCTACTCCAGTGTCATATATGAATAATATAGGACACATAAAGTTTGGGGTTTCATTCATTATGCATTTGATTTTTATTTTCATGTCCGAGTGTGAATGTTAATTGAGATTTGAATAAATTACATAACTCTATTGACCTGTTATAAGGTCTATAAGCAAGTTCAGTGTATAGAAGGCAATAAGTGTAAACAAAAGTTTGCAAATAATATTCAGTAGGTTACTTCTTTTAAAGTAATTATTGAATGTCAACTAGAGAAGAATAAGTATTTCTCCGTAAATATTAAGTTTTTAATTTCAGTTTGCTTTTATTTGCCCTTGATTAACACCCCGAAAGATACAAATCCACCAATTAATATGGAAAAAATCCCTTACCTTGTAATAAATCTGACTGAAATTTTAGATAATTTTTAAAGTTGAATTACTTTATTGGCGAAAATTATAAATGTAGGCTTAATATTAAAATAATAGTTTTGGATTTATTTTACCGTCAATATATTTCAACTAATTTTATTTTAAATCAAAAAATGTATAGGAAAACTAATGCTTATTGACTTAAGATGTGCAAACATTTATTTTGTTACTATAAACGTTTGTTATTTAACCGCATATTGGAATATTTGTTTATGCTATTAATATAACATGGTAAATGTAAGTAAACTGAATCAGCTAGCTTGAAACCATTTTGTCATAAGCAAAGTTAGCGCAAAAGAGTTTACTGTTTGATTTTGTCCCTGACAGTAGACTGAAAGAGGAATAAATGTTTCAATTCTCATACCACTTCGAAGGCTTTAGAAAGGCATAGGAATCATTCTTGTTATTTCTGAAAGTTTTGTGATTATTTTTGCGAGTTCTTCTTTTTCTGAAATACATTTTACCATAATTTTATTCTAAATTCTAAACGAGTAATTGTATTTTCTTTCCTTTGCAGCTCTAGAACATAAGAGTACGTGGTCCTTCCCATCCCGTCTTTGCTTCATTTGGTCACCGTTTGCCTAAATCCCCTTGTCATCCAAACTTTTATAAACATCAGAAGCAGTAATGGCTGCCTTCGTTGCCAAGCAGATGGTAGGCAGCAAACTCAATGCTGTCAAAGGTAAAATAATTTTTGATTAACTGTACATTATTTTCTATTCTTCTTTAGTTCTTAATCATTCACTGTATGCTGCCTTCATTAACTCTCAACATAAATTACAAGTTTGAAGGTTTTAGTTCAAGACAGACGTTCCTATTTAAGTATAATATTTGCTTCGGTTTGATGATCTGCATTATCACGTTTTACATGAATACTTGAAACTCTGGAAATCTCTGTATAAAACACAACACTTTTATAATTTTTTTTTTTAATTTAGCACTCAAACAGGATTAAACATTTCTGTCTGAAAATTTGGATTTTTGGTAAGTTTTAAAAACTACATAGAAGTACCCTTTCAAAGACATAACGCGCCAAATCTTTACAAAATAAAATTTGACAATATTAAATTTTTTTAATTCTCTAATCATCATATTTCTAAAAATATTATACTTTTGTTTTACAAAATTTAATAGTAGTTCAAAATCTAGATTTGAAAAAAATAAGCTATTGGTTCACCTATTTAGAAGATTAAAAAGTAAACGTTTTTTTCTCAAAATCTGATGTTTAACAGTTTAGGATGAAATTTAATGTTTCAGGATAAGTAATTTCCCATAATAATCGATGTGTGTTTTCTCAGATATAATGATGATAATCGATATACGTTTTCTCAGAAACTGCATCTCAAACACTAACTCTCTAAAATATTTATGACACTTTTGTATGTATCCTAATTCTTATTGGCATAAATATTTTTAACAAAATATAAAGATTGCTTTATACAAAATACCTTTTTTTTTTCAAAACATTAGTCTGTTTGATTACGCATCATATCTTTTTTTCTTAATTTTTTTTTTTAATTCCGGAACTGAAATTTCATAGCAAATATTTTGTCTTGTATATATTTTACTGATTAAAATTTTTAATGCATGTAATTAACAGTACATTTATATAAAACCAAATTAGGCCCACCAGCGGCCGAGCGGTAAAATCACTGAACTCTTGTAGTTCCTGATTAGTCCTCTTGTAGTTCCTGGATTCGATTTCAGGCGAACGGGCTGGTTGAGTACATTTCGTAGTTTTTCCCATGTGTAACGTCACCCTTAGAAAGTTACGAGCCAGTTACCCTTAGAAAGTCCTCCACGAAGGTATTCATTGCCTTAGGCAGATAGCTCTAGTGTTCTTTGCCATATCAATAAACAAATAATAAATAAACTTATTTCAAGAAATGTTTATTTCTTTTTGAGGGGCGGCATTGCCTTAACCTCTTTAGGTCCTATAAACGTTCCGACGAAGCTTACAGAAGTATATTATAGCATTAACCTAGCAAATAATAAATAAATTCAATATTGCTGCAAAATAATAATAACAATACCTGTTAATTGGCTTTTCGAAGTCAGGAAACTGAAGAGATCCACAATTAATTCTCCAGGATTCGAACGGCAGACCTTCCGAATGTACATCTAGTGCCTTCCAATTACACCACGAAGGTATGCGGAAAGGTAAGACAAACTACCTTATGTATTTAACCTAGTAAAGGACGGCTAGGAAGTAGTGGACACGGTCACCAAATCCTAGTAATGATGAATTATCGTCCACTACCTTTCAGCTCGGGCTCCAGATGTAGAGTCATTAGGTTATATCGATGCAGGAACGTAACAAATGACCAAAGCTATTCCCGGGATTCGAACTTCGGCTTCCGATTTCATCTCGAGTGTGCTTCTAGTTACACCAGAAGGTATGTTAAAAGGTGGGAGAAAATACTTTATGAACTAAAAATAAAATTAATATGCATAAAATCTTAATTGGGAGTAGACTTCTGAAGAGTCTTCCTTCAAAGTCCGGAGATAATTTTAAAAGCTGCGAACAAAGAACTTCTAACTGCAAAATATAAGTAAATTATAGTTTAAAAAAATAAAAAATATTTCTTTTTCCGAAATTTAAGAATAATAAAAGCAATATTTTTTGACAAAATTAAGAACCGAAATAAATTTTTTATTTTTTTAAACATAAAATTCTATTTAAAATAAATCATAAAAAAATACATTAATTTTTATTTATTTGAAAAACGTCAGAAATGGTGTTTCTGAGAAAGCAAATTTTTTAATGAGTAAAACTGCTTTAAATAATGTATTATTTACTAAGAAAACACATGATCTCTTTCTAGCCAAACAAAGGTAAAATAAAATATTATTTGCGATATGAAATAATAAATATAAGAAAATAATATTCTACAGTTTAATTTTTGCGTTTAGTTTTGAAATAAATTTGTAATTTTAATGCAAACAGGGCAAAAAAAAGGTTTCTTTTTTTTGTCTTTCTGTTTTGTATAGTGTTGCAGGTTTCTATCACCTAAACTTCTGATTTTATTTAAATGAGTTCCATTTGCATATTATGTAAATTAGAAACGAGTTGAAAACACGCGAATAAAATAAAGAAGTTGAATTGCAATTTATCTGGAAAGAGAAACACTTCGAGATGCACTTCGAGATTTTCTCTGTATATAATTGATCCTAAAAACACATTTAATAGTAATGTTTCTAATTTTCGGTAAAATATTTTTACAGTAACAATTACAACTGCCCGTTCAGATTTTATTTTCTCACAATTTAATAAACCAGGAAACCTTCAGTCCTACGGATTTTTGTCTGATGTTCATATGGTTATGAATTTGGTATATGTGTATATAATTTTAGTGAAATTGTGTGTGAAACTGTACTACCTTTTGTACAAAATAACATGAAATGTCTGGAGAGAAGAAGCTCTGCTGGAAAATTCAGGCTACTGGAACACGTCTATTTAACATTGAGGTAAATGGCTATCTCGCTAAATCGGTCAGATATCACCGAGCTGGCGATGGTTTTGGTGACTGATTTTTGTCGCCAAATTTGGCAAACAGTCACCAAAAGTCGTCAAACTTGGCGACGTTTTTGTTTGGTCCATGTATAACTGTGATTGATACTGTACTTGAATAACTCAAAATGAGCCCTCTATGCACCTGTAATATTAACCATTTATGACTTCGAGTAATTCTGAGAAATTGAGGGCGGCCGAGGGAAAACTCTAGTGAGGCGAAAGAAAGAATCAGCTCTCAGTTTCTCAGTTCAGTTGTCGACTTCGAAGTACTGAGATATCTCCGTGCGAGCTTCGCTCCTTAGAGATGCTTTGAATTGCGTATGTTTAATTTTCTTAACAGTTTTAAGTTTTAACCACTGATTGTTCTCTATCATACTGAGAGGAGCTACACGAGGAGTATTTTAGTAGAAAGTTCTAGAAATGTTAAATGTTTCTTCTGGTAAAAAGAAATTTTATCAAGCTATCATAGATTCTGTGTGCATTCATTCTATTACGAACCCGTACACACGCAACAATATGATTACCATACTTATAAATAAATTTTGTAAATGATTATTCAAACATTAACTATCATTACTTTCTTTAAAGAATGGGTATTATTTCAATCATCTATAATTAACAATGCAGTAGAGTTTAGGTTTCTTCACGGAAATGTTAAATATGTGCTGATATCGTTTAAAGTGTGAATGACCTTATATGCGTTGTTACGTTAAAAATATGTATCCAAGTTCTGTATTTGAGAATGTCTTTATTTTCAACGTTGTTATTTCATATATTGCACATGTGTAGAACAAGTTACTTTCAGACATATTAGATATTTCTGAAGTAAGAAATTGTTCTATGGGTATATTTTGGCATTCTAAATATTGAGCAAGATTTTATGGCGGATCGATAAAATGCTCTCAGGGTAATGCATCAAATATGTCAGAATGAATTTTTTAAGGGTAAAAAACATATTTAAGGAAAAGAATCTGAATTTTGAATATGTATGAGTCCACACAGATTCAAAGTTTTATTCCGAAATCCTTTCTCTACAACAGCGTCTTCAAATATTTTTAAACCGCTATTACCATGACTTTTGAAAAAAAAATGTAATATGGCGTCTTCCTCTAAGAAATATTTCAAAAATTAGATGTCACGCATATTTTCAACTTAAGCGCCATTTTGTTTTATATTCTTATATATTGATTAGCTTCAAAATGTAGAAAGTATGTTTTAAAATTTTAAAAATATGAGCAGAAGTTCAAGGTGTAAAATAAATATATTTAGTTTTAAAAAAATACTTTTTAATATATCCTTCTACATTTTACGCTAAACCACTAGAATGCGTCAGAAAAATTTTATATTATGTCAAATTCAAATGATGATACAAGTTTGGAAATTGTTGTTCTCATTTCCCTTACATTCACCAAGAAATGATGAAATAAATTGTGACGTTTGCATTACAAAGTGAAAACATGAAGAAATAAAATTTATTAGTAGTAAATATCTTAGAACATAAGAAAACTTAATTTCCATATCTTCATATTTCAGTTAACATCTATTTAATTAACCAGGTAGGATAGAATAACTGAAGTAAGCATGACGTCACAAAAATGAAGTCAAAGAAATGTCAGCAATGAGACATTAAGACTTATCATGGCTTGAAATTACAGGTGTAATCATTTTTCGCGTTTTTCACTCCGAAAAATTCAGTTTAGGACCTAAAACTTTTCGACAGTAGTAAGTTTTCTAATTGTAAAAAACTGACAAAAACAAAATTTCAACATTTTTCAAAAATTTTCAGTGCGATGTGCGAACGGAAGATATAATTTTATATGAAAAATATTTTTTTACCATTTTAAGTGGTGTTTCGTTCCTCCCAATGTGCGCCTAATTTTTGTGGCATATTTAATATTCTAACATATTTTTGTATCGGGACATGTGATTTGTTGCCTCTGTGAGATGCAAATAAAATGCAGCAAGTTTCTAAGCTTTCTCTGCTATTAATAGCAATATTCCTAAACTCAGTAGCACATTTCTTTCAAACATTCAGTTCAGATGGTTGTTTATTTAATATATCACTTAACATATTACATCATACAAAATTCTTTATGAATGAATACGTGAATATTATTAATGATCGAATATTTCTCTTTGCCTTTAACTTCAGCATACTAAGTAAACTTTAGTGAATTAGAAAACCATTATAGAGGAACGAAAAAGTAATTTTTGTTTTGCGTTTCTGAATTTTTTCTGCAAAACTGAATGCAAATTTATGTTTAATTTTATTCGTGATAAATGGATATAATATTCAATTATGCAAAAGTGGATGGTAAAAAGGAAATTTTATGCAGAAAATTTGCAAATAACTTTATGAAGAATTTAATTTCTGCTGCACTTTAACATACCTTCGGTATACATAAATTTAAGAAACCAAAACATGGAATGTGCTTCAATCCCGAAAACTGCTGTTCACTTGATGCGTTTCTTTAATAGAAAACATGAATCATTCCTCTCGATCTTTCGTTTTATTTCAAGTATTTCGGAACTTCTGCTTTAGCTAACAATTTAGCTTCACACGCAAACCACTAATTTAACGCGTCTCAATTTTCTGTATAAAAAACGGTTAAGTCTACATGTTATTCTTCTAGAAGCATTCGTAGGAAATGGAGAGATTTTATTTTATTTTGCTGTTTTCACCAATCTTGTATTCCAGAATTTCGTGAAAAGTCGTTTTCCGTAGTTTCAGCACGCAAAATCTTCATTATTTGGAAAGCGTGTTTTCATTTTTGAAGGTGGGATTTATTTTTCAGATTTTCTTTCTCTCGTGCATTAAATGAAAGGTTTATGCATTCTATGGCGGGAAATTAAGGCAATGTAATCGACTTTTGGCTGGATTGAAATGGAAATATTTTCTTTGTTTATTTATCTTCTAATTAATTATAACTTGCTTATGAATAAAGAGAAAAGTTTACATCAAAATTGTTTTTCTAATGTATATTTCGTTGGTATTAACATTTTTATACAAATAGAATATTGAAGCAGTTTCAGATTTGCTTACTAAAAGAGTAAAATATCTACTTTATGGGAAGTATCCCTAGCGAATAAGCGCTGAATAGGATAAATGTTAAAAAGAAGAATCTATTAAACTGAAAATTTCTGAAAAGCATAAGACTGCATTTCTTAAAAAAGCACAATACTGCGTGCTATCATAAAGGATAAGCAGAGCATTATTGAAATTAATTTTAAATGCACGAAAACTTATTTTGGATTTTAAATAAAAAGTTAGTTTTCATGCTTTAAAGAATGTAGATTTGATTAAAATAATAGTCATATAAAATACGAAAACTAAACTGCATATTTTATGCTGTGCTTAGTTCGACATATTTATACTGCGCATTACTTAAAATCAGAGTCGTCTGAATACAGTTGAATCCGAAAACCAAACGATTTTTTTTTCATTCGCTGCACTTCAGTCATGAAACATTTCTTTGAATATTTTAATAATAATAAGCTAAACAACTAATAAAAAGTAGATTTTAAAATGTAATATAAAGTATGTTGATATTAATTTGACAAAAGCAAAGTATGCTTTTAGAATGCATCAGATTACATTGATGCCTGAAAATAAGGGACATAGAATTATTTTGAGAAGTGTACTTTTCCATTGACAATTATGCTTTAACGATGCAATTTTAATAACTTCATTAATTTATCAACATAGTAAAAAAAATTCGTGTGTAAGTAGGCACTTCCAAAGGAATATAAATAAATGTTTATTGAAGAAATGTTGCTGAAAGCTTAAATTATAAAATTATATTTGATCATTCGAATCCTAATGTTGTAAAGCATGCTGTTCTTAAACTGATCAATGTACATTATTTTAAAAATGATACTTACACAATAGAAGGCATCTCTTTCTAAATCATAAAAATGCATCAAGTGATGTTCAAAATAAATATTTGAATAAATTTCTAAGCTTAAAAATGTACTTCATCTTCCAATACTTTTTAAAATTAACTCTCACTAGTTTACTTTTAATATTGCAAATACAGCAAATATATTTGGGCAGATTGTTTGTCTAATTACTTCTTAAACAAATCTCAAAACGGCTTCGCAAAAATTGCTAATTACTTCTATGTTTGTTTAGAGACTTTCGTTTAGTTTAATTTAATTCCATAAAAGCATATTAAATTATTAAGCAGTCTTTATTCAATCTTTAGAGTGATTTAAAGGTTTATTTATATTTTCCTGTAGATTCTGCTGTCATTACAAGTTGCCTGATAATAAAAGTGTACGCTTTGTATGCGTGTCGCATAAAAATAAATTTTAGCAACGTATTTGAGAAAGGTCTTATACGCAGTTTTAGAATAGCAATATGAAAACGGTTTGTTAAAATTCAAAAAATGACCTATAGGCGAGCTTAATTAAAATCCAGCATTTTTTGTTGCTGATTCATATTGAATATTGTTCATAGATTCATAGAAACTGATTCATATTGTTCATAGAAATTCATATTGAATATTTGAAATCATTTGTTTCGAATCACTACAAAAAAAAGATTAAATGAAATGGTTTCAGAATAGACAATCTTCATTTGCTGTTCTGAATTAGCAAGTTAATAAGCTTAATTACATTTGAATTGCAAATATATCTGATTCAGTATCGCCAAAACTGTTGCGAATTTTGTTGTATTTTCAGTCTGGTAAGGTTAAATAAATTTTTACTTTCTTCTGTGATATACATTATTTCATTTGCTTCTAGTCTGATAGGGATTATAATAATAATAATGCACGATCTTCGACCCATTCCATTTCCCATAGAGAACTGCGAGACCTCCGCTTGTAAGCCAGAGAAAGTGGAATATCCATTGGGGACAGACACCATAAGGGGCAATACTAACCTGGTGGGAAGCCTGGCTACCTTTTGCATAAATACAGGGTGTTCCATCAAGACCGTCCGAACTCTCCACTGATTTCTCACTTGGAATACAGTACATAAAAATACTGAAAGAACTATATTTGTACAGCCCATATTTTCCAAGATAAATGGAAAAGAAAAGTATGACGTCACGTCCGGTGCTAGGAAAATAAAGAAACTTTATTGGAAACAGGAACATCGATATTTGTATATATTTGTATAGGAAGCTTTTTTAAATCCATTACCGCGCATATCAAGGCAAGTATGCGTGCGCCGTGGAATGGCTGGCTGCAAACGTTGCAGAAGCGTGGTGTCCACCAAAGTGAAGACGAGAAACTAAATCACTTTCTGTAAGACTTAGGTCTCGATAGGCCAATATCTTCAGGTGGCTGCATAGGAATAAATTCAAAGATGTCAGATCTGGCGGTAGCGACGGCCATAAAATCCAAACCCCCGCGTCATTTGGGTTTCTTTGAATTAATTGTGCAAATACAGTTCTTTGGCATTTTTTACACATTCCAAGCGAGGAATTTTCAGAGTAGTCTTGATGGGACACTTTATATATTGCTCGAAACTTACAAATTAAGAAAGTAGAAACTGTATTAATGGAAGGGAAAACAACTGGAATGTTGACCTTATGCAAGATATGTATAATTTTGCGAATAACAGAAGAAATCTAGAGGATAGAAATTTAATTTAAGTGATTGGTTGAAAGGACAAGTATCAGCAGCTATATTGAGAGGGTGCTTTCATAGGTCTGTCCGCAGTGAATAGTCTGTCAGTAATCTCTACCAGTAGCAACGACTGTTTATATTACTCATACATATTATATTACATTACGCAGCTTATTAAATTATCGTAAACACATTTTTCCTTCCTTTACTATTTGGGGATCCTTTTTCCCCTCTGTGTGTTTGTATAAATTAGAGGATTCGTAATTTAAAGAAAATTTAGTAAAAGAAATAATGTGCCCTTATTTTTCATTAGAAGCTTAAATTATCCTTGTAATTATGTTGAGGCTGTTTTAACAACACATCGAGTCATACATGCGGCGTTTATTAAAATATAAAATAAGTGAAGGAAATTTCACTATGAAAGTAGCAGCATTAATTGAATTATAAGACAGCAGCAATCCTAATACAACTTCTAAAATTTCTTTGAATCCTCTTTCTCTCAGATGTAACTGATAATTACAATATCGAATATAATTTTCATTAATATCTTTTGTACGCTTTTGATTCAGAATAAAAAAATCAATCTGAGCATTTGAAGCTTCACTCTGTTTTGCATACTTTTAGCAGCCTTTATGGAAAATAAGAGCAATTTAGATGGAAGTTCTCCTCCGGTCCGGTGGCTCCGTAATTGGTACTTTGGAATCTGCGGAGGTGTTAATATCTAATATGTGCGGCATTTCCATATTCTTACATAATACTTTGAAAAACTTTGCTTTATCAAAAAAAAAAAGATCATACTAAGCATATTACATAACTTAATGGCCATACCTTTTGCCACATTCGTTACATCTGATGTGATGTAGAAAAGTGAAATGCAAATATTTAATGATGTGTAATTTAAGATTTTTTTATTTCGCAGAATGAAACGCGAATTGCCTTTTTGTTCTATGCTGTGACACTTATTTACGTAAAGCAGCTGTATTCTCTTCTGTATGTTTTGAGAAAGGCGTTTTGTTTTTTTTATTTTCAAAGTGTTTTCAGAGTTTTTCTCTAAATTGTTATCGGAATTCGCGTTGTTAGCCCAAAGGGGCAATTTGCCAGAAGGACTATTAATTTCGTTTGGAGTTTTACGCTTATTCACTGTAAACGGCGAATCACTTTTTAAATTGTTAGTACCAAATATTAGAGCTCTGTATTATATTTAAAGAACTTAAATAATAAAGAATCTGCATAAATGTACACTCACGTTTGTGAAAATTGCAACACCAAGAAGGAATCGTCATAATTGAATGCAATTTAATACACAGTTGAGTGGTAGTGGTACAAATAAATGATTAAATGTTCAAAGCAAACAAACAAGAACAATAGATCAGAATCAGTATTTTGTGTGGCCACCACGCGCCGCAATAAGTGC
>KK112094.1:26210-74489 GCA_000611955.2 Stegodyphus mimosarum
GCCGATGATTCTCCCTCGTTCAAACTCTGTAAGTTGTTCAAATCTCGCTCTCTTTCGTCTACGAGGCATAAGTACAGATTGAGTTAACGTTTACCACTAGCAGATAACCACCGATAACCATACACGCCTCGCTACAGCCGTCTATTTATTCGGATCCATCAGCCGTTCAGAGGGCGCTGCTCAGCATACGCATGCGCTACGGATTTGCAATTCTAATCATTTGCATATCATGCGCTACTTTGCATTTCCTGAAAATTTCAGCTCACTCGCGTAAGTCCTTCATGGTGTTGCAATTTTCACAAACGTGAGTGTATATATATTTCTTGCAGTTTTGTAAAACAACGGTACCTAAAGCAATAAAATTTTGAATAACGTACGTCACCACCCGAATATATGCTTCTGGAAGCCCAAATTTGTAATTTGAAATTTGGTTTATTATTTATTTCATATTTTGTAAAGCATTTATGAGTTTCTGATAAAGAACCTAACTATTTCAAAGCGAGCAATGGCAACACTGTACGAAAAAGAACCCCTTTTTACCTCTACCGCGAAAGACTGGGTATCGGAAATTCTACAGATATGCTCTTTTAAATCTTTTGTGATATTGCCTTTGAATTGAATTTTATGGTTTCAGTGCGCAGAATGTGATATTTAATAAATAAAGGTAACACACAAAACGTTAAAAAACGCCTCTTTGGGCGTAATATAAAATGTAAAAGCTTTCATATTTTTTATATTGTTACGTGCGTACGGGTTCGTTATGGTTTGAATGCACAAGTCATTAAAAAGTTAACAAAAATGTATTCTTTCCACAAGAAATAAATTAAAATGCTGAAATATTTCTTCAGAGATATCCGTACAATATCACCATATCTCAAACGTTAAACAAAACTCAATTCAAAAACAGATAGAGTTAATCCAATCTCACAGCGAAATCGCTACAGTCAATAACAGCATTAAGTAACCAAACAGTTCGCTTAAAACAGCTACAACGACAACTGAGGTGAGGTGTTTTAATTTGGCTTTTATGTACTTTTTAATTACTTACTAGAATGTTCTGGTAAAACCTCGATTTTCCCGATATTTGTGGATGACAGCAGTAATTCCAAGATATTTATTTAATAAATATTAGATATTAAATGCACGCGCTCTTTTATTTTTACTTTTCCGACGTAGTTTTCTCTTCGAAAATCGTCTGCGTTGCATGGGAAAATAAAGCAATTTTAGTTACTATATTAAATAAGTAGCTAAACAAACACGAAATCCGTAACACTGCCCCCCTTCCGAAGGACAGCACGTCCCGGGGAGCACGATCCTGGACAGGAAGCCAAACTTACAACTAACGCATCAATGCAGTAATACACATTATATTACAATAGCAAAATAAACAATAATTGCAATAACTAACTTTCAGCAAATCAAATACTATCAAACTATACAAATCAAATACACTTATCATAAATTAAGGAAAAGTTCCAAAAGTCAAGATTACTGAAAAGTTACATGTAAAAAAAGAATGTTATGAAACTTACCCACAATATACAACACATAATGAGGTATCAAATAACATAAAAAGAAATTACCAAACAATTATGGTAGTATAGAAATTAGCACATGTATAAAATGAATAAATCGAAGATGTCAGTTTGCTATAGGAAAAGTACCTTCAATATGGAATGTGATCGCCTTTCGAAGCAATACGGCACATACAGCGATGTGTGATGCTTTCAATTATGCAATCTATCAGTTCCACAGGAAGCGAGAGCCATTGCTCTTGCAAAGCAGTTGCAAGCATGGCAAGAGTCTGAGGGATGGATTGAGAGCAGCGAGATGTCTTCTTAAAGATCCCAAACATGCTCGATAGGATTCAGGTCTGGGGATCGAGCTGGCCACTCCATGCACAAAATTGTATCCTGTTGAAGATAATAATGTACGATGCGAGCCCTGTGTGGTCTTGTGTTGTCGTTCTCTAACAGGAAAGCATCATCTATTGCCCTGGCATATGGACGCACATAAACATCAAGACTGTCATCTCTATAAGCTTGAGCATTCACAGTTCCCTTTGGAAAGACATGGAGATCTGTGCGTCCACCCAAAGAGATGCCACCCCAAACACAGACACTGCCTCTTCCGTATGCATCTCTTTCACAGATGTTTGGCGGATGATAACGGGTTCCAGGTTCTCTCCATATCAAATGACGCCGAATATCACTTTCTAGACTAAACCTGGACTCATCCGTAAAGAGAACAGCCCTCCATTGATCAAGCATCCAGTGGACATGCTGTCATGCCCACTGCAAACGGTCCCTCCTATGCCGTGACGTGAGCGGCATGCAAATGGCTGGTCGCCTCGCATGCAGACCACCTTCATGAAGTCTTCTATGCACAGTTCAGTTGACGTTGACACCAACCTTTCGGTGGGTGCAGCAAGAGTCGGAGTAGCGCTTCTGTTCCTGCATGCACATAATGTGAAATAATGGACATCGGCACTCATCGTAGCAGTTGGCCGTCCTTGGCTGAACCTCCTAGATGCCGAATCTGTGGTGTGAAATTGCCTCCAAATTCTATGGACCACAGGACTCTGATTTAGCCATCTGGCCACTTTTGTTTGACTTTCCTGCCTTTAGTCTCCCAATGACTCTCCATCGTAGTTCTGCAGGCAAATGATGCCTGGAGGCAATTGTTACGAGTTGGTATCACAGATTTCTGATGTCACTATCACAGTGAAATATGTGGGCTTGCTCTCAAACATGGACTTTTAGGTTCCTTGCAGATGACGTAATCCGAGTGCAGCGTTACTAATTTGCATATTGTAGTATTATTCAGTTACCCTTACTTGGCAATATATTCAAATTTTACATCGTATGGCTTATTTTTGAGGGAATTATCGCTATTTTTGTGATTTTTCCTTAATTTATGATAATTAGCGTATATATGTGAAACCAGTTAAGCTGACATTGCTCATGTATGTCATTATGCAGCAATATATTTTCAACACACCTGGCATTACCATTTGGAGTGCTATTGTGTATAATATCCAGTCACCTTTAGTCATCCTGCACACCACTCTGACCAGTGAATATTAAATCCTGCAGCTTGTTCTATTGGGTCATCTGAAAAGTTCTGTGGCTTTTTGATGATAAATATAATTAAACATTGAAAAACATAAAATTTCATTGAATCATATAAGCATCATTTTATTTTCACTTTTTGCCATCTCTCAGGCAGCTGGAAAATTCCTTTTTTAAAAAAAGTCTCTGGGTTTATTCATAAAGAAGTGAACTACAGGCCATTCAGAGAATTTTTAAGTCGCTTGAAGAGATGAAAATCTGAGAAAACAAGTGAATATGGGGGAAAACAAGTGAATATTCGTTATAGATTGTATGCACAAGTCATTAAAAAGTTAACAAAAATTTATTCTTCCCACTAGAAATAAATCAAAATGCCTGAAATATTTTTTCAGAGATATTCGTACAATATCATATCTAAACGTTGAACAAAATTCAATTCAAAAACAGATAAATTTAATCCAAATCCAATCTCACAGCGAAATCGCTACAATCAATAACAGCATTAATTAAACAAAGAGTTCCCTTAAAATAATATATACATATATAAAAAATTTTTTAGTATAAGTAACCATTACCAGACTTTAAGAAACCCAACTATATTTAATACAAACTTAATTTTAGCAAAAATATAGTCAGCTATTCAAAACATTTTGTCTTCTTCAGCTGCAACTAAATGAAAGACAAGTAACTCAAACAAACAGAGTTCACAGACATTATCTCCTCCGTCAGCTGCAATTATGTAAAATGCAAGTACGTCATACAGACAAGTAGCACAAACGCTGACTCCTTCTTCAGCTATAAATAATAGCGTTGTCTATAGGGATTAATATTTTCCTTTTTAGCGCTATTTAGTCAAATATTTAGAAGGAAGAGGAAAGACAAAAAATTCGGCAGATTCCGTTGTTGAGTACTTTGCATTTAATTATAAGTATATATGTTACATTTAATTATAAGTATCAGAATAAACCAACATTCCTTCAGCTACATTCACTAAAAGCTAATATTCATGAAGTTAGTTGGCAAACGAATGCATGGAACATATCTGTCCCAGTCTCCAGGAAAAGATTAAATGAAAGAGGAGTACTTACAAACAAACAAGTACTACTAACATTGACTCTCTCTTCAGCTGTAAGTACTTGAAAGACAAGTACCACAAACACTATTGCTTTCTTCAGTTGTTGTGGCACTTATCTGTTTGTGGTATTTGTCTTTGTTTGTGGTGATTAAGTTGCAACGAGGAAGGCGATAATGTTTGCATTATCGAAAGCGCTTTTTCTAAAACAAAATCTACACCAATTCAATTATGGTTGCGTTTCTTGACGTAAGTTTCATTTTTGGCTCATTCTTTTCCATAGTTGTGATCTAGTGAACACGTTGACCTCGCAGTCCTTAGGAGTAGCTATATCGTCCACTGTTTGGAATGTGATCAGCAAGATACACGCAAATGTCACCATTCAGGATTTTTTGTTGCTGTTGTTGTTGTGACTTATGTCACTTGTCTGACAGTAACATTACGACAAGCCCACGAAATTTATCATAACAAGGAGTGCAAGATTGAGCCTGTCGTTGACAAAAGCCTTGAGCATCGTACAGGTAACAGTGTGACTTCGTTGGGTTCTGCCCTCAATTTTGATGGTGGTGACTGGTCCGAGGTTCTCCCATCCCTCTTCCCCAACCACCAGCCTTTCGAGAGGACATTATACTCGCAGCATATTTAGAGTGCCCCGATTCCGCACGGACACTATACATTTAAAAACAACCATGCCTTCTCCGGGATTCGCACCCGGAGAAGTACCGCGGTAGGCTCCTATAACCACTAGCCTGAGCGGCTCGGTATTTTTACATATGATTATTACGTGTTTCACTAGAAATTATATATTTAGCTTACTAAAATGAAACAAAGAACACTGATTAAAAATTAATGAAATTAATAGTAAATTTCAGAGTCAGTATATATTTTTCTCCGTCATTTCTGTGCAGAATTTTACTATATTTATAATGCAATTTGTGATCCGTGCAATTTGTGATTTATAATGCAATTTGTGATTTAATTGCTAATGACTAATTATAATAATGAATTCAAATCGCCTATTTTAAGTGCAAATTTAGATTTGTCTGATATTTTGACTATTTAAAATTTATATTTATCCGATAGTTTGATACTGCGATTTACGTCATATTTTGAGTAGAGAAGTATTATGCACATATCGACGTTCACATTAAGTCATTCAAGTTATCCAACCGAGCAGAGTTAGGCTATGTACTGTTACTCTAATACATGAATGCATAATAACGAGTATTACTACGATTATAATAACGAGTATTACGGTCCGAGTTCCTTCCATAGCAAATAATGATCTGGGAAGAATATAAGAGCATAGTTGCACGAAGTGCTATATCCGTGTCGTATTATTTCCTTCTGAAAGTACGATGTCCGCTTTTCTGTACAAAATGAGTTTCATCACGCAATATCCAGATTTACATTTCCTCTAATTTGAAGGTAGGCAAAATCTACTGACAGAATGCTACAGCTAGTACTCGACACAATTTTTATAATACTTGAGAAAGAGGAATAAATCAAGTATTTTATGATAGTATAAAATTATAGATGCTTGATATTATAGAGTAATAATAAAATATGCTGAGCACAGAAAAACGGAAAACAAGACTTATAATGCACTTACGAAGATTTCGTTGAAATTCTGCAGATAGTTGTGTACTATGTTTAGGGAGGATATCTGAATTTACATTCTCCCTATGCCGCCCAGACGGTATAGTGGTTAGGCCGAGTGCGATAGCAATGGGCCCAGGTCCGAATTCCGGTGAAGGCATGGTTGTAACTGTCCGTCCTTTCGTAGGAGGCAAAGGTGGCTTACCTATTAGGTGTTTTCATAATAAAGTGGAAACCGATTCTGGCCTTTGTAGGGACCAAAGTCTATGACGATGACTTGAGTCCGGCTTTGAAAGGGGAAAAATAATTCTCCCTATTTATAAAGAAAAGTAAAAATTAATTACATTAAAATCAACGTATAAAATATACGCTTTCAACGTATAAAAATGAAATCAAATAAATAAAACTTTTAAGACTTCTGCACCTTGAAGCAAACACCCCCTTTTTTTTGAGTCCAACTATTAACGTGTACTGATATTCTAATCGTTTAGGGGATAAACTTAACATGAAATTTCATAGTTTAACTAACTAACATTTCTCATCAATACCGAGAAATATAAGAAAGTAATCATACTTAGTTGTATCATTATGGATTGCTAATAAAACTTAATTTGGAAACCTTCAGAATGGTGTATGGCCAATAAAACTGGAAATACAGAATTCTTGCGGATATCCTTCATTTGCTTTATGTTAAAAGTTAAATGTCATCCTCGAGAAGAACTCCAGTGTATTATTCATCACGATGAAACACTTAGTTCTGAATTTTCCACCAATTTTCTTTTAACGATATAAGCAGAGGCATAGTTGAAGCTATCACATGAGAATACCCAGACTAATTTAGTTCCGTTCGTGAATTTATAATTGCAAATTTAAATGCACACATTTCTCTGTCAGATTCATAATTCTGAAACAGCAACAGTATTTTATGTAACAGTGAAACGGAGAATATATAGACTCACTTAATTATAATTTCTTCAAAAGTAAGGTAAATATGCATGTAAGTTTTAAATTAAATGCGATTCTGGAAATCAAATTTAGCTTGACTTTAACGGCTGTAATTATTCTGAAATATGTTCTCAATTATTTCTAAATTCCATTTGAGAAATGTGGTTAATTATAAAACTCTTGCATATTTTATGAATTCTTTTTCTAAAGCTATGCTAAGTTATATTAAAAACATGTCATAATGAAGAATTCCATAAAACTTCGTACTTCAATTTTATCCGGAAATACGCGTTTTCATAATTTTCTCCAACATATATTTCGTGTTTCCAACGTTTTCAATGAATTTGTTTCTTGAGAGAAAACAGAAACATTTCAAAAATAAATTTTGACTGAATAAGACATTTCCATATTTATTAACTGTCTAAGAATATTTATATATTTAAATATGAGATCAGTTCCTAGTAGGATGAATAATCTCCATAGATAAATAATCTCCACGTATGAGGCAAACGTTTTTTAAAATCAGGCATTTAGGCAATTATTGTTCTACTTACAGATTAAAGTATTTTGCTAACAAAAAGCATTTCTAGTAGACGTCTTTTATGCCGTAAATTTTGTTTTTGCTACTAAAACAGTTGCTTGTGATGCAGTCAAATTTATTGCAAACGTCTTCTGAAAAATATGCTTAGAGTAATTTCAAACGCATAATATTAAATAACGTTTATAAGTTAAAATCGTAAAATTATACTATTACACTTATAAATAAAAGGCAAAAGTTAAATGTGGTAAATAAATCTTAAATTTTTGGGTTTTTAGAGAGCATTTGCTATAAATTAGATGAAATATCAAACTGCCTTTTAAAATGTAATTTGAAACATAGTTTTGTTTTCAGTTATATTTTTCTGTGACCGTTTTAAGATTATTGCTTAAAGTTAGATATATAACATAATGCGACATAATCGGCTTCGATATGAATGCGTCTAACAGTATTTCTATTTAAAAATAAATTTTCAGTTATTTCTTAGTTATGTTTAATTTTTATATTTGCTATCTGAACACCAGTTTCGGTAAGACGATTTTCGATTAAATTATCTGATGTGAAAAATCTGATGTGAATAACACCATATGACTTTCTGGTACGGCCTATTAAATCATACACATTTTTGTTGCATTTCATTTAAACTTATTTCCTCGAATTTCATTACAGATGTATTTCTCATTCAATTAATTCAGTTCTCACTTCGAGGCAAGACAAAAATGCATAAAGACGGAAAACATCTTCATTAAAATTTGTGAAATACAGCAAAACATATGACATCAAATGCAGTTAATAACAGTTACAAAAACAATTTTTACAATAAAAATGAGATTTTCTAAGCAAAACAAGCAATTTTGCCAGTGTGCAAAAAGACAAATTTTTCGGTGCACAAAACTGAGATTTTACTTTTGGTTCCAGTCGGCAAAAAAGCACTGAAATTGGTGCAGAAACTGACTGAACCCATTATTCTACTAACAGTTTCAGATGCAAGTAAATGGCGGCTTTGTTAGGCTTAGTTACACTTAAACAACCTTTTAAGTGCAAATAATTCTACAACTATTGTATGCAGATTAACTAAAGGCATGCAAACCTTAACCGAAGCATAAGAACAACATCATGCAAAAATGGCCTATGTACCAATATCTAAGAATAAAAAATCTGAGCTCACGAAGCCAGGTAACAGATTAGATATATATATCTATATATACCTAATCTGTTACTCTGTAATATGTATATATATATACATATTATATATATATATGGATATACCTAGTCTATTATTCTGTAATATGTATATATTATTTGTATATGAATATACTTACTCTGTTATTCTGTATATATATATGGATATACCTACTCTGCTACCCGACAAAAGTTTATATACATATTTTACTTTTAATTACTTTCATTATGAATATATATATATATATAGTAACATAAACAAAAGGAAAGAAGGAATATATATATACTTTTGAGGCGACCGATTGGAACCAAAAAGGAAGATACACAACTAAGTACATGTTGTAGCAGCCCCCTTTACTAAATCTCAAATGTTCTGAGGCTACTCGTTTCGGAGTTATGGGAGATGTATACATACGTACGTACAGACATCAAGGAAAAAAAAATCTCTCCTGAATCCGTTTTAATTTTTTTAGGCAAAAGGAATCCTTTAATCTGTCGTTACGTACAGATGTCGCACAAAAACATCGTTAAATGCATTCGATAACGGTCAAAATGGATATTTTCTTTGAAATATGGTACCGGAATTTTTTGCAATCACAATACATCCCTTAATTTGTACAAGGAAGTAATAATATTGTCTACTAACCGCACACGTTTTTAAGTCTTTATGATTATTTTAAAACCATTATTTGTTTTAAATTAATGAGGTACAAAACTTATTTAAAGTTTTATCGCAAAATTTTACATGATATCTTTAACGATGTAACGTTGTTAAAACGTAACATTTTATCATTAGTCTTTTAATATATTGTTAAGAATTTTGTACGTAGACAGGGAATTTTAGTGCATTTGCTGTGCAATGTAATATAAGAAAAATCTGTAAGAGACAAGCTATCCCGGAAAAGTAAGAATACAGAGCAGAGTGCATTTAACATTGAATAACTGGGTATCTCGTTAATCCTCGTTCCCAAAACCGTTGTCCGCTAGGCGTTAAGATATCACCTAGCTGACAACGGTTTTGGGAACTTTGTCGCCAAATTTAGCACGAAATCGCCAAATGTCGCCGAAATTGGCGACCATATTTGGCGGCACTTTGGTTCGGTCGGTGTATAACCGTAATAAATGTTGTAATTGATCACTATATTAGCTGCAACCGTAATTCGACACTCGTCTTGCCTTCCAGTGATTTTGAAAGCAGAAAGTACTAGAAATACATCGTTGCTGGGTGAAAACTGCATAAGGCCGGAGACAGAGAGCATCTGTTCTTATCTGTTGTTATTTTTGCCAATTGTTATTTCAGCGTGAGATCGAAGATATTCTAGCTTTAGATGCATTTTGCATTGCGTTGCGTTTAACGTTCTTCGTATTTTGAAGCGTAATTACTGATTGTACTTTGTGATACTGCAAACACCCGTGCGAGTATTTCTGTGGAAAATTTCAGATCATTCAAGTGTTTCAGTTGATAAAACGGATTTTATTAACCTATCATCGGATCTGTGTGCATTCAATATATAACGAAACCGTACACACTCAACAATAGCAAACATTTTGTTAAAATTCGCATTTAAGGCCATTACGTTGTACTTGTTTATTCAAGCAGCTATCGCGTATCTTCGGCGACATTTAAAATTTGAGTATTACTGAGTGGCCGATTAAGTATGGCAGTGTTTGACACTAAGCTCAGTTGCCGCCTTAACAGTGAAGTATTATGTGTAAGTTATATTTGTAAAATTTTATAAATGCTGTTTACAGTTCAATACTGAGAAGAAAGGAATGTTATTAATTGCATTTATAGTCTAAAATAGTGAGCTTTTGACTGTTACATTATTTTTCTATATTTTACCCGGAATTCCACTTTCCAAAGCAAAGTTAGTACATAAACCGCAAATTTTACTTTGTTTCCAAACGAGAAAGGAAGAATTGTAAATATAAAGTAATATTATAAAACACTATACATCATACGTTTTAAATCACGGAACGCAACCCAGGGAGAAAATTTATTTCCTTTCCGAAATTCCTGAAATCAAAACAAGATTATGAATGTCACGCAGAAAAGTTCATATAAAACATAACTGATAAGCAAAAAGTTATTAGTTCAAAAGGGCAATTTACCCAGAACGACTATTACAACTATTACTCGTAATTTAGTTTTTGGCATTTTGCATTGATTCATCAAAAGCGTTGTTTCACTTTTCAAATTGTTTCCACCGAATATTATCGCCCTGTGTTACATTTAAAGAAATTAAGTAACGAAGAATCTGCATAAATGTATTATGTTTCTCGCATTGTGATAAAACAACGATACCTAGGGCCACTCAATTTCGAATAACGTAATCCTCCTGTGAATATGGGCAACTAGAAGGCCAAATTTGGAATTTGTTTAATTATCGATTTCATATTTTCTAAAACTTTAACGAATTTTTGATTAGTAAAATCAAGGATTTCAAAGCGAGCAATGTACAGAAAGAACATTTTTATCTCCAGCGCGTGAGACTGTGTATCGGAAATTCTAAAGATATGCTCATTTAAAAATTATTTTGCGATATTGCTCTTGAACTGAATTTTATGGTTTAAGTAGGAAGAACAAACACATTTAATAAACAAAGATAACACACAAAATGTAAAAAAATACGCCCCTTTGGACGTCATATCTGAAACCTTTCAGTTTTTTTTTTGAAGTGGCTGCTGCATAAGCTTTAGATGACAGTTGAAATTTCAGTGTTGTAGACTTGTTGATAACGTTTCCTAATTTTAGCAACTAAGCACAGAGGCCGTTTTGGTTTATACCTGCTAATGTTCTCTATTACTAATTTTAAAGATTTGAAAAACGTCTTTTGCTTAATATAACAAAACCACATTTTAAATGAATCTGTATTTTTCTTGTATTGAACGCTGGCAGAAGAGTAGCAGATTATTACTGAAATATTTTCTTGAAAGTATTCCAAGCAAAATTTCTCACGCTGTGTATTAACAGTTTAACATGCTTTTTAGAATAGCAGTTTTGAAATGCACGGATGAGATGTGAAGAAGCGTTAACGAGAATACTAATACTTTCTTGCAGCACGTTTATATCTTGTACCTTTCCATTTACTGCAGTTGCAATATATTTTAACACTTTGTTTGTACAATAAAGAGAAGTGCTTCATTTTAACCATATTATTAACACTGCAATCAACTACAAAGCCCGTGTTGTAAATACTTTCCTGCAATTAAGGCAAATCATTAACATATTTCACACTGTGGTGCGTGAAAGCAGAAAATAAAAGCTCACTATCTCTTGCCGAAGAATTATCGCTACAATCATAAACACATTAGCAGTTCCATGCTATGAGAGCAATTTGTTTTAACTACCAGGAATGAGAGCAGAGTTGCTTCTGTTTTTATACTGCCAGTAATGAAGTTAATCTTGTCTGAATTCAGTAGCAATGTATCAGCAACTATGATGACAATTCTTGTCCCCTTTTTCTTAATGTAATTGTAGGTTAAAATTTAACTGGTGTCATATTCTCATTATAACAACGCATTTTTACTTCCTTGTACGAAGTAAAAAGGAAGTATTGTAATCGCGAAAATTTCGGGTATCGTGTTTCAACGAAAATATTCATTTTGACCGCTATCGAATGCAATTTAACGATGTTTTTGCTTGACATCTGTAATTAAGGACAGAATAAAAGACACCTTTTCGCCAAAAAAATTAAGAAATTGATTTAAAATGGATTCTGAAAAGATATTTTCGTAGCGTCTGTGCGTACGTACACACGTATGTAGGTATGTATCTCGCATAACTCAAAACCCAGTATCCTCAGAACGTTGAAATTTTGTGTATAGGACTACTATAACACGCAAATATGCGTCTCCTATTTTGTTTGCGATCGGCCACACCAAAAGTATATAAATATATTTATATGTATATCCACTCTATTACTAGGCTTAGTGAGCTCAGTTTCTTTATTCTTATATGTTTGTAAATTGGGCAATTTTTGCTTTAAGAATGATTGAATTATGTTGTTCTTATCTTCCAGTTAAGGTTTTATGTCTTAACTGGCAAGCTGAAGTCTGCGTGGAATATTTGTAGAATTAACAACACTTTAATAGCGGTTTCAGTGGGGCTAAGTCTAATTTTTTTGGCCATAGCAGCCATTTTTGTTTACATTTCAAACTTAGCAGGATACGAATTTTTTGCCAATCTAGAATTTATTCGACGAAATAAGTGTTTAAGATTTACACCGTAATTTTTAATACAGATATTTTGACTTTTACGTATTTTTGCCTTGTCGCGAAGTAAGAACTGAATTAATTAAATGAGAAATACTGAATCAACTGCGAAACTGTTTTTTCAAAATTTCTTTCATACATCGTTTTAGATTTATTATAGTATTTGAATACTGTGTGGCAACGATTAGATAACTTTTCAGATGATATACATAATTTTTCTGCATTCTGAGTTATAAAATGAATGAGATGTAATGCTGTTAAGTGAACCTAGCGCCAGAATGTCGCTATGGTAAACAAATATAAGGAATTTCAAAAAATGAATTTATTCTATTGTGATTTATGCGCTATCGACGAAGTAGATTTAATTCAATCCAATAAGTTTAAATGAAATGCAAAATGCGTATAATTTAATATTCCGTAGAAGGAAGCCATGTGGTATACACATCAGATTTTTATTGAATAAAATGGAAAATTTTATTTAAGATGTGTTTTGTATGCTTATAGTTAGGGCAAATCCTTTATTCAATTACATAAAAATAAGAGAAATTCAGATGAATAAATTAAATTAAGAAACATATTTTCTTTAACCTTCGTAAAATAGATGGAGAAAAACAGCCATAGAACTTTATTTGTAGATACTAAATGCAAATTTTAAGTTGCATTCGTACCTATGTTATACATGAAAATATATTGCACATTTATCTTATGTAAAAATAATTTCACATATATCATGTGTGAAAATTGAGAATTTACTGCATTCTAAATTTTTAAACTTAATGTTTTTTACCACCGCAGGTATTGAAATCGTCTTAATTTTTAACTATTTTTGTCAATTAAGGGCAACAAAATAATAATTATAAAACAAACATAAAACAAAATAATAATTATGCATTTTAAAGGTAATTGAACATACCTGAAGGTATTATGCGCATTATAGAGCTTTTGACAACATAAATTAAAATAAGCTTCGGTTTGCAATAATTAAAAATTTTACATTTCTAATTATTAATTTAATTTTATTTATATATAAAATTCATTCATCTCTTTGACTCCAATTGTTACAATTATTATTAGAGCAAAAGATTCAACTGATTGAGGGTTCTTCGTATAACACTAAATATTTGACCTCGTAATATGCATTCATCACTAGGACTAAAGTGAATATAAGTTTGTTACATTAATTTAAACGTTTAGCATAAATGTATTTGTACTAAGCAAATTTTTTGAAAATTTAATGACAAAAAATTGCGTAATTTGTAAAATAGTAGGTTACTGGGTATGCATCTTAAAAATGCTCAATTTTGAATCAGATACGAATGGAATTTCATGAAAGCTCAATTTAAGTCAAAGAATATTATTTGATTATGAATCTGTGAAACAAGAGAAATATAACAAAAATTTTTATTCAAATATTTTGTTTGAAATATTTTCACAAATTGATTCGTAGAATTTACAGAACTAAAAATAATTTATGTTCCGTAGAACTATCCGAATGCATTGAGGTTCTTTGCTCCGGATTACAATTAGGTGCATGGCCATTTGTGATAAATTCATTTCTTCTGCACACTGAAAGCAAAATTGTATATCCTCATTTTATGTGCTTTACGAAGTAATGTATAGCGAGTTTTGCAAACATATTTATGTAGAACTTCTAATGTTAACCAAACAAAGCAAAATTTGCATGAAGTAATGAAAAAAAAGTAAAGCACGAGGCGATTTGAATACCTGTAGAAAACTTTTAAAAATACATCACATGTAAAAAGAAGTTATTTTCATAACAGAACGTGTTGTTGCAAACGCTGTAAGCGACCTCTAGAGAGGGCTTATTGCCAGTGAAATAACAAAGAGGATATCCAATAAATTGCACAACATAAGCTTAATTGAATACGAGTTCACAATGGCAGAACAACACAGGTATTACGTAAGTGAACATTTTGAAATATGAACTTTACAATGACAAGTGCTACTATAAGATATTTTCTCCCTCCTTCCTGCATGCCTTCGTGGTGTAGCGGTTAGCACACTCAGCGCGTATTCGAGAGATCCAGGTTCGAGTGCTGGCGAGGACATTGCTCATTTTTCATATACTTCTGTTTCAAAAGAAAACCTAATGACTCTGCAGTGGCGCCTGAACTAAAAGGTGGGGGAACTAAAGGGTAAAAATAATTTGTTTTTTTAAATCGACACCACCAGGATTTGTCGATTGGTCGTTCCTCACCTCAGTCGTTCTTTAAAAGGAGGAGTATATAAGGCATTTTCTCCCTCCTTCCTGCATGCCTTCGTGGTGTAACGGTAAGCACACTGGACGCGTATTTGAGAGATCCAGCTTCGAGTTCCGGGGAAAGCATTGTTCATTTCTCACTTCTCCAGCATAAGAAAAACCTGACTCTGAGCTACGAAGTATCACAGTTACGTGTATCAACAGTAAATTTTTCTGGTACTCAAAGTTAGTTTTCAAAGAATTTGCTATCCGCAACGATACACGCTTCGCAATGTCAGTGCATGGGTCGCCATACATTTCTATAGATACAAAGTCTGTCATGGCTCCGTGGATCTGCTTGAATGGCTTTTGTGACGACGTCCTTATCAGTTAACACAGTCTCCTCAAACAAATTCCTTCGCATAAATTCAGAAGGAGAGAAAATTTAGGCTTAGCAAATAGATGTACCATAATAGTGAAAACACATGTACCACAATAGAGAAAAAATGTTCCTCGTTTAGCGTGGCCAATTTCTGGAGGACACAGCACTTAGCTCTAAACAATTCCCGGAGGACACAGTTCTAAGCTCTTTATTTATATTTATTTATTTTTAATTCCATCGACGGGATCCAACAGGCTTAAAAGCACCTAACTCAGTGGGTCAACTGATTCGTCGATTACGGAGAAAAAGAAAGGCTTAGGAAATAAACTTCTCCAAATCATGCCCAATTGTTCATCGTAAATCGTTGCGAAGAATAATACTGTCCTTTTGTTTGGGTTTTCATGTGTCCACATGTGATAGCTGTACATATTCATAATATCGTCTTCTAAAAATGTAGCTCCGTCCGTAAAACAAACTGAAACTGGAAAATCACTCTGTGCTGCAGCTTTTTGCAAACACCAAGCTGCAAATGTGAGTGTCAGGGCTAGTCTCCTGCTACGAATACCGTGACGTATTGAAGGTGCTTAATGTGTAATGACGCATCATGCAGTACGTGAAACACACGTAATTGCAAAACTCGGAGTTTACGAGAAAAGATTCGTTTACTTAAATGACGTTCTATTTCCCGTACGACTGTTTCATCTGTGGCAGGTGATTGCGACGTACGGATGGACCCACACCGTCTGTTAATTTCGAATGCTCTTGTTGCACATAATCGGTGGTACAAACTCCCAACAGATTGGTGTTCGGCACCATCGATTTGGATAGCGTTGTCGATACATGTAGTATGCTTGATGGTAATTTTCTTTTCTTTTCGATAAATAAAATGTATTTCTGACATTTTGTAAGAATATGACGCTCCATCCTACATCGGCAAGGTTTCCACCTTGAACGATTCTGCAACGCAAAACTATGTTGACTTACTTGCAAAGAGCTTCCTCTTACAGTCGCCAAATGCGTTTGTGATCCCATGCTCTATTAAAATAGTGAGTGGCTGTTCTACATCTGACTTACTTTTAAATTTTATCTAAAAACTTTTAAATCGTTATAATTACGATCTAGAATAAAGCAATGCCTTGAGACATTAATGTAAAGGTTTCATAAATTTCATTTGCACTACCGTTATTTGACAGCTTATATATGCGAAATATGCGCTTAATATAAAACATATTGATAAAACTGCACTCTCTTTGTATTTGATGTTTCAGAGAAAAACTTCGATAATTAAATTAAACTTCAAACTATAGTATAGTACTAAAAACGCTTCAGTGCAATTATCACTTTTATTAATAACTATAAACGTATTTTCCCTAAGATGTATTAAATTAAGGAGAAAAGCAATAAGCTTTATTAATAATGATACTGATAATTCAGAAATTTTCTTTAAATGTATCTTGCTTTACTGTAACATTAACTGCATAACCACTTAAGGGTCTTCCATTGTATGTTTCATATAATTAGAATTTTTGCAGAAAACAATTATCTTTTGTTTTATTGAAAAAAAAATCTTTTTTTTTCCGAGTCTTATCTTGCATAATTCTGCCATGCATTTTATTATTTCTGATAACGAAGAGCTCGTTAATTCTAAAGGTAAAGAAATAGATTAAATAAAACTGACTTTTTTTCCATTCGGGCCAAATAATGTATGGTGCGAGCACAAAATAACAATTTTATTTAATTCGTCACGTATAAAAACATAATGCAATCTACTCGTACTTTTTTTGAAGTTTTTGTGGTAATTATATATGTTTCTAACAAAAGGAATTAAACTTAAAAAAATATTCCATCGTGAGTTTAATGAAAGAAAGCCGTGATGTATTATTTTATTACGTAAACTATAAAATGTATACGAATACCTTTCTTTCGTAGAAAAATGCGTTTTCTAATTTCATGTGCGGAATTTCTAAATTTCAACTTTAATGAAGTTTTAGAATTTATTATTGTGCTCTTAATTAAACATTTAATCAGTTATAAAATTTGTTTAAATTTAGGAATTAATGAGAATATAAAAAAGATTGCTTTCATATTGTTTATTTTCTGAATTGTTTTAATTATTTATAAAAAGGAATTACATTAAAGAACAGTACACACAGCGGTCATAAAAAAACGTTTTTGCGGTATATGAACCCCTAGCGACCTGTCTGCTTAACAAATCAAAAGGGAATTTCAGATATTGTTATTTGAAAATATGCACTCCAGATTGTGATGATTCAAAACAATAGAGCTCTCTCAGTTACGGTTACAATGAAAACCTTTCGAAATTTTCAAGCGGTAACACCCATTTGTTTCCTGAGAAAATTAACAAGTCCCCTGAGAAACCATAAATGACGTTGGAACGGTACAAGCACAACGAAAATTGTGGGAGCAAAGCATTTGCAAAGAAAAGACTTTAAAACGACCAATGACAATAGAAGAGAAAAGATGGGGAAAAAAACTTTTGTTGGAATTGCAAGTTTTCAACGTGCCCACCTTCGCAGACGATAACACATTGCCTGCGGGAGATCGTTAACAACAATGACGAGAGTAACGTCACAGGTGTAATCTTTATAACTTCTCGCTCTATGGCATCTTTCAATTCTGACTAATCTTGTGATTTCGATGTGTGCACCTTAGATTTCCAATAACTCTAAAACCAAAAATCCATATGAGTAAAGCCTATGGATCGCGACGGCCCCGAAACTATAAAATTACGGTAGATGAGTCTACCTTGAAACGTTGTTCATACAGAAAACTATTAACTATTAATTCCAATAAAAATTATTTTCCTCTCCACTCTACTGTGTTGTCATAGGTCCTTTACAATTCTCTTCTCTGCAAATGTTTTACGCCGACAAAACATCATTCCGGCGCCATTTATGGTTTTTTAATGCACTGATGAACTTGTGCACGGGTGTTGCCGCTCGCAAACTTAGAAATTATTTCATTGCAATCATAACCCTCAGATCTGTGTTGTTTTAAATCATCACAATCTCGAGCGCATGCTTTCAAATAAAAACAGTATCTTTATTTGCGGACGGGTTACTTGGTTTCCATATGTCGGGGAAATTTTTTTATGACCAACCTGTATATTCAGAAATAGTTTGTTTAGCTTAAATTTGGGATTAGTCCTTAGCTACGGTATTCTTCTGAATCTTATCCAGTGTGAAAAGAAGTGGTGATATTTTATTAGTATTATAGCTGTAGGAGTATAAATAGTTTCTACTAATAGTTATGCTTATAAAATTCTCATTGTTTCATGTTAATTCAAAATTGTTTCATGTCAAGAGTTCGTCCTTATGCCATCACTGACATCATATTTTATGACAGATTGTATTCATTTTAATGCTTGTACTTTTAAATTACAAAATATACACAATAAAGGGAATACATAAAATTGTTTGTGAAAAATGTTAAAAACTGTCTTGTTTTTATGTTTCAGTTGGAAGAAATATGCTTTATCCGTAGTCGATTTCCTTATTACGCGTGTATTTTGTATGTATATTTCTACACAAATATTTTTCGACGGAATACAAATTTTATTTATGTTTTTAACTTTATTTATACGCGTAAGTAATACCAAATTCATTAATTTTTTCTATGACAAACAAATTTTATTTGAAAATTATATAAATTTCATGTTTCTTTAAACGAAGCAGTTAAAGTTAGTCTTCTTTATATTGAGCATCCTTTAATTTGTATTCCTTTAATTTAATATTTTATCTCATTTCGGATAAATGCAAGACATTTTCTGTTATTGATTTACGGTTTAGAGAAGCTTAATGAAAGGATTCAGTTCCCAAATATCCATAAACAAAAAATAACAAATTTGTGCATCAATAAAAAATATTATGAAACTATTCGAGGTGTATTCTTCCTGATGAAACTTTCAGTAATGCTTTTCTGAGTTCCGCATGATAGAATTTGAAATAAATTATGTTTCTGCGCAAATAAATCAATATTTAAAAATCCATTAGTGTAAACATGAGTAGCTCAATAAAAAATATTCTGTCAAAGGCTTCATTTTGCTGCGTAAATAGATTTTAGATTTCGTGAATGCTTTTAAGTTAGAAATACAGGATCCATTAATGAAAAAAGGTTTTTCGCTTTGGAAACATAAAAGGTCTGGTAATGAGTACAGATATAGAAATATATACCTATTTCATATTTCGCAAGAAAAATAAATACTTTTTTAATGCTTCATCTCATTTATTTTTTGTGAATTTCAATTAAAGGAAAAAATATCAAACAAAATAAACCTAAAACATGTTTACATTTCTTACTCAGCAATCATTTGCTTTTTATTGGCTTTATAGTATTTAACATTTCATACTTAGATAAACTAAAATTTCCTAGGTAATCATAACTTTTCGTTATGCATTTCTATGCATCTGTATCGTTATTGGAATTCCCATATTATGGCTTGTTGGCAGTTGCCAAAATAATTTTCCCATACTTTGATTGCTAAAATGCTACTTTTAATGCTCGTTATCCCAATGCAATTACATATACTATTTTTAACTCTCTTCATGATTTCTACCTCTAAGATCCTCATATTCTTAAGTGTACTTTACATATTTAAGAAAGACATTCAAACGTAGTCTAGTATGACTAGAAACAGCCAAATTTTGAACCTAATGTATAATGGAAAATAACGAAGCATTGAATTTTTCCGAGGTACTGCAGAATTGTAATACTTTAGGCATTTTTATACTAAGACACTATGCCATTTTTTACCTTATACATTATTTTATACGTTGTATTATACAATCTGACAAAATGGTATGATACCTTACGTATTATACCATTTTATGTCTGAGATAAAAATGTTGTATTACGTTAGGTAATACATAATTTTTGCAAACAAACCCTACTGGAGTTGTGTAGAAAATGTCAAAAATTGTCTGCGTAGAACTTCATACACATAAACATAAAAAAATAATTAAAGACATAAATATAGAATCGTTACACCAAATTTTTAAAATTCAAAATTTGAAAAAAAATATGTAGAAAAACACTATAAAATTAAGGTGCAAAACGGATAGTAGGTAATAATAAATAAATATACTTTAATACAACAAGAATATTAAATGTTATTGTTTATAATTCACAAAGTTGTAGGTAAAAATGTGCTTTAAGATATTCTATGAAATACTCTGTTTGTATTCGTTATTACATAACGCAAATTTGCAAAACTGAATTTGAAAATCAGAAGTAATTTAATATTCTTGTTGTATTTAATTAAATGTATTATATTTTAATTTCTATGTTTACCTGTAAATTTAGTTAAATTATTTATGTATTTTAATTTTTTTACCTGTAACTGTAATTAAATGTATATATTTTAATTTTTAAAAATTCACGGAACTATCAAATTTATATTTGAAAGATTTCTATCCTAGGTTTAGTTTTAATTTTATTTATATCATTCAATTAATTTTTAAAAGTAAATTTGGTTTTATCCTTTACTATTTAGAAGTAGTCTTACTATATCTGGCATGGCATTTCAAAAATTAATTATTTAATTTTCCACCGGATGCATAAAAATCGGAAAACAGTCAATTTCAGCACAAGAGCTTTACCTGATGATTATTAAACCCTACCTGAAATTTTTATTATCTATCCTTTAGCATTCACATGATGAATCGATGAAAACAAAAGTTTCCGTAATTGAATTTTGGCTAATCTGACTTCTCTGAATACTTGCATTTAAATTCTGGCATTCAGTTATTTTTTCCTTTTGCTTTGTTTCTTGAAGTAGTATTTCCATTAACTTTCTTTTTCATTTCAACTCTTATGTTTTGGTTAAAGTATTCAATGACCGTTCTATTTGCTTTCTTTATTTTCGATATTATGCTCTAGTAATTTACTGTAGTTCTTTTAATGATCTTGTTCTTCATACATGATTGAATACAAATTAGCAATTATTATTTATTTCCTAGTAAAAAGAAAATACAGTATGCAGCATTAACTAGAGTGTAATTCATTCTGGATTGCAAAAAAATCATCACTTTCTTCTCGTAAGAACTTTAACTGGATTATCCTGTAACTTTATCCTTTAAATATAAAATAAAAATTATTGTTTGTCCTGATTTGCTATTTAATATTTTGAAAATCACGTGTCGGTAGGAAGTAAAGTTGCGTTATCTATTTTAAGAATGCTGAGCTGATTGTTTTTGTACATGTTTTTGTCTTTAAAAATATTTTTGCAGTATTAAGGTTTTTCACAGTAAAATAGTTATTAATTGATCTTAGGTTTTAAAAAAAGCTGAAATATCTCAGAATTTAAAGTCGTACCAGAAGGTTTTCGAACCTCTGATCCACCAATCATTTTGTGTGAGTTCGCTGTTCACATGTATATCATATAATATTCATATGATATGTATGTATATATAATAATGTATTATATATGCGCATATAAAGCTTCCAAAAATAAGTTGTAAGAGTTATACGTAATTGTCTAAAAAAGCAAGTGTTTGACAACATGATGTTTTTGAGCGCTAGAAACGTTCATGAGTTATTTGAAAAGCGATACGGCACGATTCGGCGTAAACGTAAGGATAAGTTATGAGCTTTGTTCGCGTCTATTTCATTTAAAACACAATTCAATTATTGTAAAATGCCATTATATTTTGAAAGAATAACAGTAAAAACTGAATATTTATTTAGTTTCAAATTATATGAGCTCTTGCTTGACCCTTTCCTTCACCGGGTCCTCTTCTCTTCGATTTGTTTAAAAATATGTATCTAGAAGCAGGAAACAATTCATGAAGAAGAGAATTCTAGAAGCTAGCGAATTCTAATCGTGAGAGGAAAAGCCGAAAGAGCGCGTCAACTTGGTATCTGAAAATGAAATGCATACCATCAACTTGCAATCTAAATTATGTACTGAAAATATTTATTGCGTTTGAGAACACTAAAAATGTAGAGTTATTTATGAACACAGATTTCTTGTTGATGGTTGTACGAATCGATGCAGCTGATCTAGCCAAAAAAATCCAATTACACGGTTTTCCATGTGAAAACTGCGAAAGGATTGCTTGATTTTTTTCAGAAAACTATATGGACTAAAACTAGTTGCACTCATAAAAACATCTTATTTGTAAATAAATTTTCTGTAAATATCTTATGCTTACTAAATTTGTAACAAGTAGTTCAAAATTAAGTTTTGATTGTAGCTTCTTCATTCATTTCGAAACTGAGTTCCTCTGTATATAGCAGTGCTGGCGTAAAATCTTTAAATTCTTCGAGATTATTTGCAACTTTCATCAAGAAAATTAAGATGGAATCCAAGAATGTAAATTAGTTTGCTAAATTATGTTTCTGAAAGCTGAAGAATTTTGTTTTCGTAGCATTGGTAGATTCAAATAATTTGTTCAGAGCAAAATATTTATAATAAAAATTTTAAATATTGATGAGAAATTCTAATTTCATTTGTCTGAAAATCTGTATTCATACATACAATCTATGTTAGCAAATTATTACAGGTGATATGAACTTTCCAAGTTAAAAGTGCGCATAAATTTGTAACTTTTATACCATGAAATATTTTACAAAAAGAAGTTCTTTTGTTCTAATACTTATTAGCTCCATTAATTTCAAAGCATTTTCTTCTTCAATAATTACTTCGCACCGCTATTATTTCAGAAAAGTGACGGTATCTTGTTTTTATTTGCCCTGATCTTTCTCATTATTCCTACCCACCACCTCTACCTATCAGCATAAAACTATCCTAACTACGATTTACGAAAATGCAGTTTTTATTTTCTCGAATGGACATTGAGAAACGCCCCCTAATTAATTAATTTGTGTATTAAGCAACGAATACTTTTTAATGAGTTTTCACTCTTTCGTTTAAACATAATCATCACTCTTAATCTGTTCTTGAAACATTATCTTACTTCTTTAAAAGAATAGTTAAGAACACGCAAACTGTAAAAGAATAAAAAAATAAAAATGCGCGATATTCTCGACATAATTTTATTCATTGGCACAATTAACCTTGTAAGAGATTATCAGATGTGAAAATAAGCAGTGTTTCTTCGTGTATGCTTAATTAATACCTTTTTTTTAATATTTTGAAAGATTTGCTTTGAATTAAGCATCGATTATATAATTATTTCTTCCATCATTATTATTTATTTTATTTTTGATTCTGTGATCTGGCTTGGGTCTTTTTCAAAAGGTTTAAGTTTGATGAAAGATGTTATTTCTTCCAGATGTATAACACGAGGTACAGTAATTAAATAGAGAGAACTGATTTGTAATTCCAGAACTGGCAGCACTGTGTTGAACCAGTATCACCATAATAAAGCAAGTATACCCCAGTGTATGCCTACCAATTTACGCAACACTAGTGCTTGGCGATGCCCAGTTAGAAGTTCCTAACATTTAGTACACTGGAACGCTTGTCACGGATGTTATAAAAATCGAGCACAGAACAACTGATGTTAAGTTTTTCGTTAATTCGAGTGACGTAGCGTCATATTTTTAACAAACTGCATGAAGTGCAAGGTTAATATAGTTTATCACAGGCACATGTATATGAATGCGCTCATTGTTTTACTAATGTCAAAAATATTTTAATGTTCGTGGTTCCATACACAAAAATTTTTCACCGCTGCCCAACTGGAATAGTGGTTAGCGACGCTGCCTTAAGAAAGCTCCGGGTTCGAATCTCGGAGAAAGCATGGATGTTCGTAAATATATAATGTCTTTGGGGCATGGGGAGAATTCTAAATATGCCGAAAATCCTCTCGAGAGATTGGTAGTGGAAGTGCTACTGTCACCTATATGGTGAGCAAGGCTCTCGGCAATGATGCGCGCAACCTTCCGCTCCATACCATGAGGAGCTTTGGGGGTTTGTTTAAAGGTTACTGTCAGAGAAGTGAGATAAATCATAGCAAAAACAGATTTCTCACCAAAGAATTCGTAGATGGCATTCGAAACAGCCCCCAGCATGAATTATCAGTGATATGCTAAATTATACCCAAAAATACATAATGGTAGTCTTAATATTTCCGTAACATTTTTTCTACAGAGCGAAGAATTTATTCACGTTACGTAACTTATAAATTTTTAAACTTTTGACATTTAAGTTAACAAAAATATTTTTTAATTATTTACCCTAAAATTTAAAGTGTGAACTATGAGCATCATTAATTGTGAATGAAGAGAAATTCTTTTGATTGTTCATTTATTTAATTGTACATTTATTATTAAAAACTATTTAAAAGCAAAATTTATATATGAAATTTAATGTGATTAAAACTAGTTATCAATTATGTCAGCAGTTTGTATATCAGGTTCATAAAAGTATCATATGTTAATTAATAATTCGCATTAGCTGTGTTAAGAAGTTAAATCAGTTTATCCTCTTTCAAAAAATCTTTCCTATATTGTTGCATATTTCTTTCTTTGCATAGGAACTGTTGCGAATTTCATATATATGTAAGTAATTTTATTAATATTATATTTAAATTGTAGTATCTCTTGTATAATGCAACATGAAAAGTCTCGAGAATGTGATGCTCCGCTGAAAAAATAAGATTACAGGCCATTTAATATTGAGGTAAATGGTTATCTCGCCAAAATGTCGATGGCTTTGGCGACTAAATTTTGTTGCCAAATTTGACGAGAAATCGCCATGAGTCGCTAAACATCGTCAATATTTGGAGACATTTTTGTCTCTAAATAATATACAGCTGTAATTGTCCGATCACTATATGTAACTGTATCCTTCCCTATATGTAACTGTAACTGTATTTCTTTCCAATAATTTAAAGAAATTACTAAGTGTCAGTGAGAAAAATATATAGCATCAGTTCTCAATGGCCGTGCGAGCTTCACCTTTTAGATGCGCTTTGCACTGCGTTGTGTTTAACGTTCTTACTAGTTTGAAGTGTAACTACAGATTGTAGTCTGTGATACTGAGAAGGTATGGTATTTTGTGGTGTTTTCAATAACTTTTAAGTATTTCTTTTGAGAAGATCAATTTTATCAATCTATTATCGGTTCTGTTTACATCCTATCCATCACGTACCCGTACACACACAACAAAATATTTACACTCATATTATAGAGAAATGTTCTAATTATTAACATTCTTCTAGCAGTATTGCTTTGGATTACATGGAAAGGAAAACATGCGTATTTTTTCGGAGTCAGGAAAACACTGCAGGTTTTGTTTTTGTAACCAACCAACTAGCTAAAATCTGCTAATTACTTAATTTTGGGTAACTTCTGCATAATAAAAATAATGATGGTAATTTTCTTGCATTTATGAAAAGGAAGTGCTTGTAGACTGTAGTATGTGTCGTGAAATGTTATGAAAAAAATACACTGTGTACATTGCTGCGAATATTGAATTCATCTATGCAAGTTCATCTACGACAACAGAAAACTGGAATAGTATAATATAAGTACAATGCGAAATATTGTCCAAGAAATCACTTTTAATATTATTGCAAAAGTGTAATTACTCTATATCTTGCATATATTTGTTAAGTTTATAGAGTTCATTTATGGGTTTCACCAGTTATTTTATTATTTAAATCATGAATGTTATTTCTGTTGTTTTGTTGTGATTTACCTCACTTGTTGGGCAGTTACATTGGGACAACTCACGAAATTCTTCGTAGCAAGGAGTGTAAGACTGCGCCTGTCGTTACTTCAGTGTGGAAAGAAGACTTCAAGCGAATACCTAAAAAGGCATACTGCACACACAAAAAAGGAAGAAATGGGCAGCTCTATATCTCCCATTCTACTGGGCCGAGTCTTGAACAATTGTCAGGTGCCAATACGACTTTGCTCTGTTCCGCAAATTTGATGGAAAGCACCTGGAGGGGAATGAATCCAAGGGTCTAATACTCCTCGTCCCCTACCACCAACCTCGTGACAGAACGTTCAGGTCACCCCATGTTTAGAGTTACCCCATGCCGCACATACACTATGCATTTACAAACGTCCATGCCATCTCCGGAATTCGAATCCGGGCCTTTCGGTACGGCAGTCAGTGTCGTTAAGCACTATCCGGATTGGGAGGTGCTATTATTTCTTCCTTCGGTTTTTATGCAAGAATACAAATTCGCTCACTCTTATTTAGAATGAGCTTTTTAGATTGTAAGACAGAGCATGTTCGGCCTCTCGAGGTCACGTTACTAGGTCGCTAATTCAGATAAGATCTGTATTCATCAGCTCTGCATTATAATTGCCATTACTCTATCTCCATGCCGGTTAAATTTGTGAGCCAACTTCACTTTAAATTCATTCTTATAGCCTTTGGCTGCTAACTTACTTGAATTAAAATTTATATTTAATTGTTCATTTAAGTTGTCTCACCATGAAGGTTGGCTGAGCTTGGAAATACCATGTGTGCCTTCTATTCTTCTTAGTGTTAAATAATGCCTATGAGAAGGCCTTTTACAGCCTTCACAAATTTTAATTGTTATTTTAGACTTAGTGATAATTTGCTTAACATCTACCAAGAATTTGGACACTACCAATTGGGATTTGCAAAGCAAACTCTGTAAGTTCAAATATGCCAAAAGAGTAAGCAAACAGAGTGCTACCCCTTTGGATAGACCATATTTGGAAATGTTTTTAAGTTATCGCGTACTGTTAAACTCTCTCTATATAACTCTCACCATGCTTCAGGCAAAATGAAACTGCAGAAAGAAAAATACAAGTGTTTTGCTTACTTAATTACTCGATTCTTTGTTACCCTTCAATAGATTTAGAAAAAATAAATAAAGCTGAAAGGATATGCTCTAATTATCAATGAAGAAATTTTATAAAAGGTCTCCAAACTTCACATAATGCTCTAAAACTGCAGAATCTTTATTTTGCAACAAGAAACGTGAAAACAAAATCGGTGATGCCCTCATGGGCATTTGAACTCGGGATCTTCTGACTATCCGCCTGGTGTGCTTTTGATAAGGAGGGAAATATGGCTTACAAAATAATGAAATAGATTTTTTTTAGTTTCGTTGTTTTTCTTTGGTATTTCATCAGGGACAAAATTTACATATTTCCTGTGTGACTATCTGAATTTTGTTCAGTTGATAAAAACCATTAAATGCTGAACTGCTTATGAAAACAACGCATCTAATTTCCAAATGTATAGATAATAAAATATTTCTTCCTCATACATAGATAAAATATCCGGATACATTTTATCTGGGATTACATACCTGTAACTCTTATTCAGCATAGCGATATTTCACTTGGAATTTGACCTCAACAATTTTCATGATAATTTGCCATAAAAAGCTCCATTTTTACCGTGGTATATTAAACCTCTCATAGAGATAAGGAATCTTCCCTTCTTCTTGACATTGCAAAGAAAAGAGTGAACCCTTGGGGAGGATTCTTTTCTCGTCATTACAGAATTCTTCTCTGTCATAACTTGACCTGAACCCCTTCGCTCGGGTCTCTTAGGCACAAAAGGAGGATCCGGTTCCATTACTGGTATCAGGATGAAGATGGTCTCCTGGGAGTTGTCACCATACCTGACGAATAGTACATTGTGTTTAAGCAAAAAAATATATGTATATATATTACGAAGGTATTCAAGTTATTGTATCCAGAGAACCAGCTTCGGAATAACTATTTCAGGTAATAAAGAAGATTGCATTAGGAAAATATATAAAAGACATGAAAAAGATGAATTATAAAAGTACGTATGTATGTAACTAGTAGTTTTTCCTGCTCTTTAAAAGTCCGAAAATCCTTATAGCAGAATAAGAAAGCCTCTGAAATGGAACATTTATTTTGATTTTGCTACAGTTCTAAAATTCTTCAAAGGGGAAGTAAAACTTTTATTACAGAGGTATGTTTCAGATATAAGTGAACGGCATAAAGAGCATTCTAAAGCACAAAATATTTCTTATAAACACCAGAAATAATTTACCTTCATTTACATAAATCATGTTGATACATGATGACAGTGTAAAAGGTTAGATAGACAATCATGATGGTAGGTAAGGATTCGTTTAAAATTTTTGGGTTCGTTTCTTTAACATAGAAAGTTTTATGCGCCAACTTAGTACTTGGATGTTGCCAAAGTACTTTCGTTGCTTCACTTAGTACATCCTAATGCGCTTACTTACTACATCATATGCATTAAGTTGTCTTCAGATAATTTTAATTTGGTAAATATTTTCTAAATATAAGAAATGTGTCTCTTAGGTAAATTATTTCAATAAATAAACCAGGCTGTAGGATGACACATTTCTAAATCTTTTTAATGACAATACTTAAATTGAAATCAAGAACCTGCTGTAAGAGACAACAAGAACACATTTAATTTAACTGTCATCAATCGGTAATTTTTTCACGAATTTCTTTCTGTTGAAAATTATTTATGCTTGTTAGCGTATAACAGAAAGATAGATCACTTTTTTAAATTTCTAGTTGTAGTTATTGATACAGAATAACTAATTAGTATAGAAGAAGATATAAGACAAACATAAATGAAATTAGAAATGTACAGAATGAAATTTAAAATCACGAAATTCAAAATAAAAACTAAAACACGTACTAAGAGAAACAAAAGCATTGGCAGCATGAGTTTAATTTAATGAAAAATAATCCAAGTTAATTTGAAGGCAATATTTTTTGCACTGAGAATTCAAATCTTGTTTGAAATTCTACAAATAAAATTTTAACTAAAAGAGAGAGAAAAAATTATATTAGTGACTATTCGATGAGATTTTTTTTTCTATTAGTTAATTTCTATTAGTTAACCACAATTATGAATAAGAATGGCTTTTTCAGCAGACCAGCATTTCTGACGCTTTCCATGATAATGCTTTATGTCCATCTTTTCCTTCCTGATTAAGGTACTATAAGATTTTCTGTATAAGGCGGAGGGAGGTTAACCTCAAAGGAACAGATCAGGCTCGAAACCTGGCTATCCTCAGCCGTGTTTTGGGAAGGCCCTGTGGCTATCTCATGTGACATACCCCATTGAGCATGGAGATACTCGAATACGGAGTAATACTAATCCACTGCGCAACTTACCCACAAGAGTAAGGTAAGAATTCGGTCCATGTCTATTATGCCCCAGAGCCGTGACTGTTATAGTACAGATCTGAACCCTTACAATAAACAACCTGCGAGGAATATTCTTTTGATAAAATAACGTTCTTGCAAATGTTTCGGAAAATTTGTAATTTGAATTTGACTGCATCTGTTATATTTTTAAGAGTCGCACAAAAAGAAAAAATATTTAATGTTAGAAATATTTTAAATTTTTTTTCATAAAAGTATGAATAACCTTATTATTTCATTGTTTTATAGTAACAATAAATTTTATTAATTAAATTTGTTTTAAATTCAAATTTATTGCTGGAAGACAAAGACTTTCCTTCCTATTAATTGCTTTTTTTATTTACGCCAAGCTTTCCTCTTCTCGATCCTGAATTGTTGGAATAGCCTCTCTGGAAAAGGCTCGCTATTATAAGTACTTTCTGGATAAATGGTCTAGAAGCAGAGCCCTGAGGCCGGTTATCCGTAAAAAGAACAGAACGTAATTGATTCGGTTTCTACAGGGGGTGACAAGTTACGTGACACCCTCTTACGGAAATGTGTCTTCTTGTTTGCTGACATTTGAGGAATCATCTAGCTAGAAGGAATTCGGACTCTTCTTTTCCAATATCACTCAAGGAGTTCTTTTGAAAAATATTTTCAAGACGGATTGCATCTTTCTTGTTTGGAACATTCTGTAGTTTCTTAAGATAAAGAATGTGGTATGTAGTGGCCTTATTCTAGCATACTCTTACGGGTACAAATACTGCTCTAGAAATCAAGTTTAAAACGATTTTAATCAAGCTTCAACAACCGCGAATAATTTAAATCATGTGAAATGTTAAAAATCCATCGGCAGGTATAAAAAGTTCCTTAAATAGGATTGAATTAGCACTTTTAGCCTTTTCTCTTTTGGCATGTTAGTTGGGGAGTCTGCTGGTTTGAGTTCGATGCATAGCGTTTGATTTGTGTTTGAATCCTGGAGAATGAATGGATATTCGTAAATCTATAGTATCTTCGCAGGGAGACCATATTTTATATACTGTCAAGCCAAAACTATTTTCTAAAGGTTGTTGATATCCCTCTCTCGAAGGTGTAATTCAGTTGCCACTTGTAGTGCCCCCTGGGCAGTATTCTCGATAACCTACCAACGAATGAAGTAAGTTGCAAATGTACGGCCATTTGAAGTACAACTTGCCATTTCATACTTTTATGAGATATATTAATGAGTATTATTAACAATTATTGAGAATTACTAATGTTCTTATGGAGAAAAGTAATTATTTTTAAGAATAAATTAAATAAACTATTCAGAAATAGTAATTTAAATTAACAGTTCTGAATTTTATTCAGAAGCGTGTACGGATTCTTGAGATCGAAAGCTAAATGTTAAACTGGTCATTGTGTATATTACGGATTGTTGTGCATAGTGTTATGAATTATCTCATTTGTCTGATAGTTCCATTAACTTCAAAAGTCCACAAAATTTACTGTCACCAAAAAGCATGTGTTGCACTTGTCACTAGCTTAAGCATTGGGCATCCTTTAGGTGATTGAATTGTGTTCCAAATTTCAAAGTAAAATGCCCGGAAGATGAATATGATGATCTCCCATCTCATCTCCACTTCTACCAACCTTTCAAGGAACTTTTCTGTCTGACAGTATTTCAAGTGCCCCCATACTTCAAAGACGCTGTGCAGTTACAAATGTCCATGCCTCCTCAGGGATTAGTACCCGGCCTCTAAGCTATAGCAACTGGCTCACCTACCATAGTAGATATGCAGCTTTAATTTTTGTTATCTACGAAACAATTCGAAACTGATAAAATGCTTTTTTTACTCCCTACTTAAAGATAAAAACTAGAAACAGCAACTTTAATGAAACGATCTATTGACCTGATTTAATTCAACGCGATTCCTGGATATAGGATGGAGTTCATATATCTAGTTTCTTTGCATATGGGAGTGCTTAAAATATGACTCTTCGAAAGTCTTCTAGAAAGAAAACGATGGCAGAAGAGAAGAAGAAGAAGCCGATTCGATTATAAGCACTAGGATTGTAAGTCAGGACTGAGATGGATTTAGGCATGTAACGGTTTTGTGTTTTCTTTTAATCAAATGAACCAATACAAATTCATGACAGAAAGGACCTTTTAGGAAGGATTCTTTTCTCTTCTGTTCGGGTCAAGCTATAAAAAAACTGAAAAGTTGAGGCGCATTCTATCTTCAAAAGGTTCTAGCATTCTTGCTGTCTCCACAATGACACGAACTTCTGCGAAAATCTGAACCAATGATATCTTAGTCCACATCTACGTTGCTGTTTACTTAGGAAGATGCGGGGCAAAAACGAAGAATAATATCTCCTCTTTTACTGATAAAATTTTAAACCGCGATCTTGAGAATAAAATCTTATCATTAATGTTTTATGTAATCTGTGTCAGGACTGAGTGTTCGGTGCATATTCTTGGCGAACATATTCGTGAAAACTTTAAGTCCTGATCGTGAACAGGGAACTGAATGCAGCTATGTTCTGTGGCAGAAAACTGTGGTTAAGTCGTAGAAGAACTGCACTTGAGAAGGATTTAAAATCCTCTTTTATTAAACCACAATTCTATACAGCCACTTCCTAACTCGGGAGGGATACAGAAAATAATGACCGCACTTGGGTCTAAACTGAACAATCAAATAATTTAAACTAAAATTAAATAGAAATTAAGTAGTCGTTGCTCACAGAGCTATACGCGAGGTTGGCCTCTATGCTAAAGGGTGCGCAGCAAGATTTAACTAATACTGACGCACTTAGAATTACTTCAATAAGTAACAGCGCTAAGGCTTAGAATTTAAATACTAGCTGACAGGAGAACGTTGAACAGAGTAGCAGTGGTCTGAGACTAAAAGCTCTCTCACACTGAGAGGTTCCTACCAACCGTTTAAATAGAAACTTGGCTCCACTTCAAATTAACATAAAGCTGAAACGCGCGCTTATTCTAACGGGAAGTTGAAATAAGAACAGATAGAAAAAGGCAAATTAAAATAAAACTTTGTTAGTTTAACTAAAAGCTTACATCTGATCTCCTTTATGCGATTGTAAGTGCTTTATTTAAATAAGTGCTTCATTTATTTAAAACTTGTAATATATGAAATCAATAATCTTCTGAGAAATATTTTCTTCATTTTTAATTATAATCAGTAAAAAGATTAAAACAACTTCTGCACTTGATCTGTATCTTTATTTTGAGATTACAAAATAAGCTAGTACCCCTTCCGAGGGATAGATAATCACATGCTATTCTCGTCTGCCAAATTTTTGTCTAATTGCGAGCTGTAAAGTACCTTACTTAGGCAGATTTAGGAAACGAAAAGTGTTTAAGTATACTGTATTTTAACCTTAAAATTATTTTAATGACTCAATGCTTCTCATGCATTCACTACAGGTTTCTGAAATGTTCTTTTCTTTTATAAATAATATTGTATCAACATATTTCATGACGAAGTTTTAAAAAAACAATTCTTTGTAATACCCAAGTAAAATCTTAAACATATTTACAATCAAAGTCAAGATTTGCACATTATTCAGTATGTATAAGAACCATCAATATAAAATTTCACTTCTTAACTCTATTTATTTATTAAAAAAAAAAAGAAGGAGCTTACAGCTTCATCAAATATTAGCATAATTTTGGCATTTAGATGTTGATGTTAACTTCTTCCGCGTATTCACATAGTTTAAGTATGTATTCATGTTATCCTTTGGAACAATTTTGAATTTCATTAGTGTTTTAAAGCTTTATAAGAATCTAAGATATAAGGTTGTGTTGAAGGATGTTATTTTATCAGGTAAAGTGCTATATTACTTGCATGGTTTTGTTATTAAGTTAATATTCGGGAATTGCAAATTTCTTGAAGAGTGCCTTGAATAAGAAATAGACGACGTAAAAATACATTGAACTGTGTAAAAATAATAAAATTTATTTGCTATGTATTACCAAAATCATCTTCAGTGTATTGTAAAAGTGATTCATATGTAATCAAATTCAAAACTTTTTTGTATACACGAATAAATAAGTAGATATTTTTTTGAGAATGTTTGGAAAGTTAGTTTGTTTCCTATGAAAACTAGACGTTTCTTATCATGCCTATTTTTCTGTGCCAGATATGTATATTCAAAGAAACTGTATATGCATGATAAACAAAAGTTTAGGATATGATTTGAGAGTTCAGTTTTACTAAACCAATTTCAATCAATGAAACATAATTAATTATTAATATATAATAATATTTTATGATACAATGCATTTTATATCAGGTGTTGCCTATTGAAAAGCATTTCTGAAATTATTGTTTATGATAAGCAGAAATGTTCATTTTATTATAAAGGTACTTTATTAATACGATTTGAAAAAGTTTGTTTAAAATATTTTTTGGGATAAGTCTAACTTCTAAGAATGTCTTCATCTTGATAGTTGCGGTTTTTATTTGATATTCGATGTAAGTTTTTCGACTTAGATGATTCTTTCCTTACGACATGCGAGCATTTGAAACGTTCATAAGCAAATAATGTTTTCTCAAGACATTGTATTTATTTCTGAATTAACAACAACAACTTTTCTATGATTGAAAGAACAGAGGAATACTCTTTTGAAAGTTTAGAGCAAAATAATGGACAAGGATCCTGAAACATGCAGTTTTTTCACATTAATTTGCTGTTTCTTAGAGACATTGACCGTGATGAATCATTCAAGGTTCAGTTATAATATGTACTCGTGAAAGAAATTCTTACAGCAAGAAATAAACATTCGTTTATTTGAAAACTCATCCTCAAACATTTGGTCCACTCTTTATTTTATAATTTAATGTTCCATTTGTGTTCTGATATGTTCCATAATTTTCTTCTCCAATGTCAAAGTATCCGCTGTTTGTTAGAACAATCAGTTTTTGTATGCAGATCCAGCGAAAAAAATCCTGCCGGGTTAAATGGAATTACCTTTATGCCATGTAAAACAGTTCTTTTCTTTTCATAGTAATAATGAGTCTACATTAATTCAAATTACCTTTCTCGTTGAATCCTTAGAAATATTAACGTATGCAGAGCAATATTTTGGTAATAGAGATAGGCAAAGATGGATGGAGTAAGATATAATTTTGATCTGTAATTTTAGTGGCAGTTCTAGCTTGACTTGAACATTGGTAGTTAGATCGAACTATGTTTGTTCTTCTTTGTGTCAAAGTGTTTCACAGCTGTCCAATATTTATTCAAATTATGTATTTTGTTTAACACATTTACTTTACCTTTATTTCACTTTGTCTACTCTAATGAATATCTTTCACATGTGAAGAAAGTGCTGTTTCGTTGATGGGGCTGCATCTCTTTGGCAAGTAGACCAATTTTCTAATTTATCGTTATTCAAAATCTGGTTTGCAGCGCTATTTAAATCCTATTATTCTTTAAAATATATCTTTTTCTAACAGTTTGGCAGCTCTGAATTGTGGATAGTAACTCTGAAGTTACGCATTATATTTTTGCTTCTCAGTTTCAGTTAAAATCACCAGCTAGAATTCCTAAGACGTACAAAGGCGCGTCAACGTGTGAATTGCACAGGTACAGGTACAAGTGGGTAGGTTACCAGAATTTTACCAAATGTTGTACAGATATAGTCCCACAGCACTAACTGTACAGCTCCTCTCCAGGTTTGAGAAAGGAGAGCACTCAAGAGGACGATCTGAGGGTCTATCACCATTCTTCGCGTTTTTTGCTTTACTCTATTTCACCGACAGAGCATATGGTCCACTTGGAGATGAGGCCTATCAGCCTGTTTATGCCCTGCCAGTGAGTTTAATTTTATTCACAAATCCGTATGAAGGCAGCTATTTTTATGGCAAAGGGTAACGAAAGTACAATGAAACAACTGAGATCAGCCGTGCGGCTAAAGCAGTCTATTTTGATTGTACTACATTTAAGCTGAAAGGAGCAGTGCTGTTCTTTTGGTTTTGGTTTAAAATCAGAGCTGTCGTTTCGGGGGTTCTCAAAATACTACGCTGTTGCAAACATACTCTTGTGGCATTTGAAAATAGATGCATGGCAATAAACTATTACACATATGCAAAGAAAATAATGCTGTAGAATTTATAATACAAATACTAACACAAACACTTAAAAAATATTGCGTAATTCCAAATCGCTAATGCACCAGTATACGTACATACATATAGCGGTATGATACAATTATAACATTAGCACACTATTATGATAGACTATTATATTCCAATTCCAGGGCACTTTAAAAATGTGTTGTAATATATTAATACCATTATGCAGAATTTACATTGAAGACGGAAGTTCAAAGAGTACTTGAAAAGGCATCTAGTGTTCTGATATGCCGTTAGTGAATTTCTGGATACGTCTGAACGCGTATGTGTTCCCTTAGGAAGTTACTTCTAGAAAGTGGTTTTGTACAGCCATTACGTCTTTGTTGGAGCAATGCGAAACTAACAATCTCCCTCGCCGGGACACGAAATCCGATTCTAGCTGGACGTGGTTCCGATCACACCGCGAAGGCAAACTGTAAAGGAGAAACCAGATGATCTCGACAACTGATGGCAATTTATTCTTAATCTGCACTTACAACATTTGACTCAAATCTATGTAAGTTGACGATGAAAAAAATATCAAAATTTTATACATTTATGTTGTGTAGCATAAATTACTTTTCTGTTATAGTTTCAGAAAATTATTTTTCTCTGAAACTCCTCAGAAATTTGTATCATTATACTATGATCTCAGATTTAATCTTTCTGTTTAAGGTCTCAAATCGTGGTTCCGTAGTTCCCTGAATGTTTTGTAAACTTACGGATGACGAAAAATAATGTTTCTCTGATGTACTTGACTCTATTTGCTTAATGGTTTCGTCATACAAATGCAATTCACTGGAACACATTTCCTCGTATCGAATACATTTCAAAGGAATGGAGTTTTATTATTCTTTTACAGTCGAATTCCAGCTCTAATGCTGCAATCTAACTAAACGAAACATGAATAGTTTTAATGTTTTGGAACATTCCACTTCCGAATAGTCTTTGAATACGACATGTTTTTAAATTAAATCTTTGCAATTCGTATACGCAAGAATTTAAAGCGATCCGACAATTTTATGTTTTCTCATTTAAGTAAATATGCAAGAATTTCTCCGTAATGACTATCATCATGACTAGGTTTTTCTAAATCTGGCAATTCAGAAAAATGGTATTATTGTCCTTCAGCTGCACGAGAAAATGAAGCAGATGTTGTTTCCTAATGTTGTTACTATGTAATTTTACAATCTATAAAACTTATCGGATAAAGTATAATCTTGCGTAATTTTTAGATGCACGTAAAAGCATTTCGGGATGTTTTATGTGCGTTGGTGTTTTATTGTACGCAAAAAGCAAGTAGGTTTTGAATGATCGTATCTCATGCGCATATATTTAATGAATTGTTAAACCTCTTCAATTTAATCTGATGTCTCATAACACTAAATAACAATTTCTGAAGTATAAATATAATAGCTATTTAATAGGTGCCATTTTGAAGGGAAATTTTAGAAGTAACCCAAATGAAAATTAGGTTCTACGGTGTGATGCTAAAGTCGCGCGCATCAAACTTTAAAAAACTGTGGAAATTCCCGATTGGATATTGATGTAAATTGTTTCAACAAATTGCACCCCTGTATTCTTGGAAAACATTTAAGACTTAAAATTTATTTTTGTAGTTTACGCTATTAATTTTAACACCGTGTAGGTAATTATATTTATTTTAAATAACCAGTTAAATTTAATTTGAAGCTCTTTCCTATAAGCCTTCATTCCCCTAATTGTCAGTGCAAGAATATTTAAATTTGGTAGCGCGCGTAAGGAATGCAAATTCTACCAGTAGGAGAAAAAGTTTAAATATCGAGTTCTAGAAGGGAAAGTTAGACAGTCTGGGAAAACTCTGTACGTATCGGTAGCGCAAGCTTTGGCTTACAATTTATTGCTGGTTAGACGTGGCTTAACAGCTATTATATTGCTGCCACTAAACTCATCTACGCGCTGTAGGATATAGGATTGACTGAGCCCTGTAGTTTAATTCTAATATTTGTTAGTATCTTCAATTTTTGAGTTTTATGCTACTGTTTCAGTTACCGCCCAAGCAGAGGCGTAGTATGTTAGCGTCGAGTTCACGAATTGTAAATAAGTTAAAGAGTGTAATAAAAGGTAGTTTTAACCCTTCTTCTGTGCAGTCACTATTTTCCAGATTTCACACAAAGGATAGACAGTAAAACCCTACAACCGTTTATTTAGTGCAAGATGGAGATTAGTTTTCCCAAGCGGGACTTTGTGATTGAGCATTATTTCGAAAAGAATAAATTTGATTGCAATGTCATTTGCTTCTCACTTTTTATCGATGATTGTAATATTTTATTCTTGACTTCGCCTATTTTTTACGAACTCTGAAGAGAGCGGGGGGCCACTTCTTTTCTTACAGGGAAGTTTCTTATAGGTTTAGAAATAAGGTTAACAAACGGAAAATCACTGTCTTGTTAGGTTCGTAAACATTTAGCAAGGCTAATGTTTACTAATTAATGTTTCTTAAGGCTAATACTTAAATGACTTGCCAAATGTTTACGAACAAATGTTTACAAAGTTTCCGTAACAGTGTTTACGAAGTAATGTTCAATTATAAAATTGTTCTGCTTGTAAAAATCTCATTTCCATCTTTCACCAAATAAATGGCTTTTAAAGTTAACAGCCTGAACTGCAACTGAAACTCCAGCTGATAGATTACTTGTTCCAGTATATGGAGCTTTTCAATCGAATATGCAATTTTTGAAAAATATGCATGCGCTTTTTGGAACATCTTACATGTTTAACTGAGTAATAAATTATTTAATAGGTAACTGAGTAATAAATTATTTAATAGGTAACTGAGTAATTACATTAAAACCATTAATTTCTCTTTAATGGTAAAATTTGTGACAGATGATGTATTTACATGAAACTATATTCTATGCAGTTTTGTTTATAAAGCTTTAATTATTACTAATAATTAAATAAGCTTCCTTTTTCCATTCAAGCCATTTTAACGACGCTGTAACTTTGGAGGTAAAATATTGTTATTTAAGTACTGTACATCGTACAAAACTAGTTTGAGATAGATTAGGTTCTAAAAATGTGTATTACTTCCCTCTTAAAAAATATGCTTTTAACAACGATAACTAAATTCAAAAGTCTAAGAAGGCATTCCTTTCCTTAGGCAGATAGCTGTCATGTGCTTGCCATTATCTGATTAAGCTAACGTATTAAACAGATCTCTCCCTCAGTAGGTGGTACTTAGTAGGTACTTGCTTCATAATGAACAGCAATTGGCTATATATTGTAGACTCATACGAATTGCTACAAATTCCGTATTGTATAAACGTCATTATATGTGAAAATATATGTTACAAGTCAGCTGGATCTCTCAGTCTAATCTGTATTGAACACATGTAGGCGCTCAGTACAAGGTATTACTGTCTCCATATTGTCAGTAAACACTAGATGAAAGCTGATAACTTTCCGAAAGCAATGCTTAGACATTTACTTGTCATGGCTTTTCAAAATTTTTCTTAAGCTGTATATAAAATTTTCAGGTATAAATTTGATATTCTCAATTTATGAAGCTGTTTAATGTACTATTATAGTACAATAAAAATTAAATAAATTCGTAATTAAGTAATTGACTTTGTATCATAACAAATAAGTCTTTATTATTTCTAAACGGATACTCAAATGAGCAAAGAATGAAAATATTTCATTACTTTTTCAAAGGTCTTAAGCTAATAAAGGTACCACATTGCTTTTACACCATCAATCTCCAAAAGCTTACCTTTCACAATTCAAAATTCTTTCCTAACCCATAACTGGCCTCACAAAGGAATATGCTCTAAGATGAAAGTAAACAAATCCCTTTAATCTTTAAAGAGAATGGCAAAAATATTTCGAACATAAAACTTTACCTATAAAAAATCTGACTTATTCCCCTTTCGCTTTCAGTTGAATTGTAAAAGATAAGTACGACCGAATGCGCTATAAAATTACTTTAATGGCCAGTTAAAATGTTCCAAAGTTTCGGAAATCGCAACGCAAAGCGGGTTTGCTGTTTCAGCATCTAATTACGAAGAAAAGCATTTGGGAAATGGTCTGCGCTTTAGAACGAAGAAACTGTGGTACGAGAATACAACACAAATCTTTTTCGGTTTGTTTATGCGAAGTATCATTTGATTTAAAATTTTTCCTTCGGTTTTTACTTTCATATTGTATTTCCCAATAATCTACTATCAATCTTAAAGCTATGGTACTTTAATTTATTAGTTCTTCAGTTTCTTGACTTTAAGTGTATGTATTTTTAGCTTAATATATGTAAAGAAACGTTATAATTATTGTTATACTTCCTCATAATGAAAATAAGTAACAATTTAGTGAAATACTGAAGCGTTTCTATAAAAACGTTTTGGTAAAGGAAAATTCTGTGGGAAACTTGTAGGATTTCACTTTTAATTAACCTTATTCCTTAAATCCTTCTAAGGCTCTCAAACTGGGTATCTCCCCGTCTATGAAAGCAACAACTGAATCAGAAGAAGGTTTAAGCAAGCATTTTATTTAAAACTTTGAAATTAACAGATGCCCAGCTTGAGCTAGTTATAATTTAAATCCCTGCATCTTGCAGGAATTCAGATAACAAAAATGTAAACTTAAAATACAATGTTATTGAATGCTGAAGATTACAATATAAACACCTTATAAGCGTTGGCTCAAATTCTAACAAACTGCTCACGTGATTCTGCTAACAAAATGGCTAGCGCCGGATAATGTATGTCGCAGAGTTAAACGAGGCATTAATATTCTAGTCCTGGACGTTCCCAAAGATCTCTGTTTTAACTTCAAAGAGCTCAGTTCTTGAAAAGTATTAGTACAGTCCAAATAAAATGGTAATAGATTAACTAACATAAGATACTCTATAAACGTTATTAATCTAATACTAATATGAAACTAAAACCCGTTATACTATTTACTTTCAAAACAAAAATGTATCCCGGGGGAAGTTTTTAAGTTATCAAACTCATACAGGTCTAGCTTTTGTTTTCGTTTAATCATCTTTTTAATCTATTCCTTCCTCAGAAACATAGTCATCCATGTAGCATTTATGAAGGTGAAATCTGCCTCAAAATATAACTGCTTGAAAGTAATTAGTCAAGTTAACCAATCTGTGTAACGTAAGCTATATTTAGTGCCTGTTCTGGTCTTGGCAGATAAATAAGCTATTAGTAGTAGATGGAAGCTGAAATAGAGGCTGCAGTGGTAAATTTAGTTTAAACTGCTAGAATTAACACCAGTGCCGACAGTTTTAAGGTTTAGTAGGCCATTCCGTTCTTTTGGATTCGAAAGACTTGAAACATTTAATACACTTAGCATTCGTTATTCCTTAGTAAGTAGAATTCCATGCCTTACATGTTTTAGAAGTTGTAAAAGAAATTTAAATTACAGTTTAGTTTTACTCCAATAAGTTCCTTACATCCTAGATTTCAGTTGATATGATTTACACTTGTATTGCATTAGAAATATCAGTTTCAATGCAACTAATAAATTTCAAATAAGCGTTGTAGAATCATTAGGTAATTTTGATGCTAGAGACACAAAAATGTGCAATGACCTCACCGGAATTAACCGGAGACCTCTCGAATACGCGCTGAGTGTGCTACCATTATAAGGCATGCTGGAAGGAGAGAGAATCCCCCCCCCTTTATAGGCCGGCTGGGGATCAATGGTCCCAATACCCAAATCCTGGCGGTGACGAATTATCGTCCACGTATTCGTTTTTTTAGTTTGGGTGCCACTGTAGAGTTATTAGATTATTTTGAAGCAGAAGGCTTGAAAAATTTGCAGTGCCTTCACCGGGACTCGAACCCTGGACCCCTCGAATACGCGTCGGTTATGCTTCCAGTCACACAACGAAGGCATGCGGAAAGGAGACAGAAAACACCTTATGGAGTTTTTCCTAAGTTTGCACTAGTTCTAAGTTAGTAAACAAATTTATATTAAATTGCATCCTTATAAGCGTAAAGCTACCTTTAAAAATGTGATTCAGCTTACAACTAGGGGGAATTTTTGCTTTGCAAGAATAAATTAATGCAATTCCGAGCCATTTAACATGTTCTTAGCTTTACTGTAGTTTTTATAGAGAGAGATTAAAGAAGAGTTAGATCTCCAATAGACAGTCTCGCGCGCTGGAATTAAAACATTTTCCCGTTAAGTGTTGCCATTGTTCACTTTGAAATCGTTGAGTTTCTTAGTAAAATATTTGTTAGAGGTCTACAAAATTTGAAATACACAATATTTAAAAGCAGTGTGTCTTCAGAATTTTCCATAGAGAGTCTTGCGTGCTGGATATATTTTTTTTTTGTTCAGTTTTGCCATTGCTCCCTTCTAAATCGTTGAGTTTGTTAATAAAAAATTCGTTAAAATTTTAAAAAATATGAAATATATAATAAAACAAATTCGCAATTAAAAATTCGGGCTTCCAGGTGCCATGTTCGCTTTATTTAAATCTGATGGTTCTAGGTACCGTCGTTTTTTCGCACTGCGAGAAATATGCATACTACATTCATGCAGATTCTTCATTATTTAATTTGTTTAAATGTAATACAAGGTGATAATATTTGGCGGCTATAATTTAAAACGTGATTCGCCATTTTTAGTAAAACGCCACAAAATGCTATTTTGAGACTAATAGCCCTCCTGAGCTGCCTCCCCTTTAGGTTAAAACAATTTAGGAACAGTTCCGAACCAGTTACCTGACCATTGCATACCCATAACCAAAATATGAATGAATTCAAAAAAATGAGGAACAGTTTCTTCGAAATAACAGACACCGAAAGGAGTACATATTGTTGCTTAAAACCGACAAAATTTCTCTTTAACACAATTATTCAAATTGTAAAGACATTACGTTATTTCAAAGCAGGAGAGATGAAAATGAACAATGTCGTCGCCGGGACTCGAACCACGGACTCCTTGAATACGCGCCGAGCGTGCTGACCACTACACCCCGAAAGCATGTTAAGAAGGCGTGAGAAATACCCTAGAAAATAATTAGTGAAATAAATATTTTTTTTTTATATCTAGTAATTGTCACATGATTCGCTAAATGTATCATTGGGTCTCTATTAGAAAATCATTATTTTTGAACAATTCCGATTAAAAATATTAGATAACATTAACTATCTCATAATTATTAAAAATTTTATTTTTCGCAAGAATGATCGTCAATCCGCTTTTTAACAGAATTAGAATTATCTTGCTTAAAAACTAGATCATTGGTAAAAGAGACGATCTATATCGTTTTCCATTGTAGTACATATTTTAGTTACGATATTAATAGACTTGGGTTGCTCAGTTGTGAATCGCACATGCAACCTAAGCTAATAATTAATATTCTATGTATCAACCTAAATTGCTTTCCCTAGTATTGCGTTGTATTACATGCATGAATTGTTCTTCCGAAATTGAATACAATGGAAGCTGAAGGTCATATGCATTCGATATTGATGTTACCATAAATAACTTAAAAATATAAACAACGCCCTAAGTTAAAAAATGAGGCATTGTGACCCAGAAAAGACTTTTATCTTCTTCGAAAACAAGAGACTCTCCCGCGGAATTGCATTATTAATGTTCTCCATTAACGCCCAAACGCAGAAGGTTAGCGAAAGAAAGGAATGAAATATTCGCTGACTTGTGCACACAGGTTAATCCCCATTAAATGTGGGTTTTATTCATATCTTCCGCTCGATACAGACCGTTCCTTTTAATTATGCATAGTTGCGATCAATGCGTCGAAAGGCCTTTGTGCTTCACTTAAGCATTTTAGCCCTAGCGGTTAATGTCGTCAGAGCAATTAAAAGTCCCTTGACCACAGCTCATTTTTAGCATATCATTAACGCTCTTTTATTATCCTCAAAAGCGAAACGTCGAGTATCCTTCCCTATTTGTCGCATAATTATTCAACAGATATCTACTAATAATGACTGTCTACGTTAACTGCGTTAAACATAAATAAAATCTTCATGATCCAGATCTACGTTTTATTTGCTTTCCTCATTAAATTCTGAATACTTAACATTTTTTAACCAATGGTGTACTCATTAGTGTAGTTTCTTGTTGAATAATAACATTTGTTAGTGATCTTTTCATTTCGGTATTCAATAGAAAATTCCATTTTGAAAGTGTATTAACCTTAAACAATATAAGATCGTTAACGCTGAATACAGAAACTGATAAACGCGAACAAACACAGAATTTCTGAACGAAATAAGTAAGAAGAACTTTCTGAAGGATCAAATGTATGTTCTATTTACTTTATAATATGAAATAAATGTATTGCACTAGGATCACACACATGCAAAGAACAGCTTAAAAAGACTAATTAGAGGTAAAATCTCTGCATATAGTAAACGCGTATCTAATTGAGATGAAGAATTATCTAAGAATGTAACATTTTTGAGGCAGAAACATATCACTTTCTTTGTTGTTTTATTTTTCATTCACACTTACAATGTAGAACTTGCTTTAGGTAATATTACGAAAGAATATAGTTTGGAAAAGGGCTATCTTTCAAGCATCAGTCTCTAGACCTTTTCTTGGAGAATCTTAATAAACTTTTGTGAGAATTATCTCCTTCCCTAAACTGTTTTAAAATTGCTTTTGAAGGTGATCTGCTTTTAATTGCTCAACGCAAAACTGCTCAATTTCTTTTAATTGCTCAATGTAATAGTTTCATGCGCGATTCATAATTCGTTGATACTTGTTTCTTTGTCTCAAGATTTACTTGATACTGTTTTCAGTGGTCTAAACTTAATAAAATGAAATTCAATCAGAAGCAAAGTTATGATAATACATAAAGTGATGAATACTGATTGTAGAATACGTTTGACACTTTAGTTCGTTCCTGTAAAAGAAGTTATTCAAATAAAGTATTTAGGAGTTATCTTGGGTAACAAATATCAGCAGAAGCATTATATTTCCCATGTCTCAGGCAAATACGAGAAGGTGTTGTAGGGTTATTTTAAAAATTTATAAACGCACTTATGGAATCAAATCAGATGTTCTTGTATTGATCTATAGGCAAGGAACAGGTCAGGTTTGGCCTAAACGTTAAGGGTATGGAGGGATTTTTTACTGAAAAAGGTAAAATCCAAAGAGTTAAGTATTACTCATGGCTATAGAACTATTAGTAATGAGGCTATATTATTACTGCTGATTATTTCATTCATTGATACTAAAATGTTGAATAATGTTGCGATGAACGAGAGCATTTGCAGGCACTCTTCGTCAAATTTTCTTCATCGCAATCTTCCAATTTCTTCTTTGACTAACAGGAACCTTATACTAGTTATTGTCTATTGTAGTAATTCTCTTCTTCGCTGCAATTATTACAGAAAATTAGTGTTTCAGAGAGTGTGTGTTTCAGAGATTAGCGTTCCTGTTTTAAATTCAGGTAGTTATTAAGACCTAGCATGATCCTGATATTGACATTCACTTTGTCTGCGTTCGTGGACACTATGGAAAATTTGGTAATGAGAGGACTAATGTTCTAGCAAAGCTAGCCACGAAATTTCACATTGATTTATATGTTCGTGCTCCAGTTTCTAAGAGGAGGCGCTTTTACAGAAATGATCTTGTCTACATTTGGAGCAGAAAATATCTTGGGCCACCAAAAAGTATAAAGAACCGAAAGGTTTCTTCGTACAGTTTTTTAGAGACAAAAAGTCGATCACTTTTGAACAGATTTTAAATCTACTCAAATTTGCCAGACTTCGCAATTTAAAGGGATATTGGCTTACTTCAAATGCTTTGTGCAGCTGCGGTAGCGGGGATGAAAATGTTAATCATATCCTCTTGAGTGTATTCATCACTCCTAGGACAAGAAGATACCTCAGGCCTCTTTAAAGCATCTGTCCATACCTTACCCACTAACTTTAGATAATTTCTATTCTGCAGAATTTCATTCTTAATTTAAATCATTGATTATTTTTATTTTATTACTTTATTCTATTTTTTAATTTTTAATGGTACATTTTTATTTAATTTATTAGTGATCTAATTTACTTCTGTAAGCATCGTGACATAAGGACTGGAAAACGAAGATTGAAATTAGAATTAGCAAAAATAAAAAAGTCTGGAAGGTTTCAGACTTTGACCGTCACCCAAAAGATTTTGTTATTTTTTTTCCTTTCACTGAACTCTGTCACCCTGTTGTTGCACTCACTCCTGCTAGCTTATTTATTTTTTATTGTCTTTTTAGCTTTATTCTAAGCATCGGTTTCATATGCAGTTCAACAGTAAAATCACAAAAGTTTTAAAAACAGCATAGCAGCGTATGTTTAGAATTCGCGATACAGCGTCGGAATACAATCTTCCATTTTTTTCAGTCTGTTCTCAGTTCATCATATCAATGTTCAGGTTTCTTAGTAAGATGACTGAACTACTGAAAAGACCATCAGACCATTGAAAACACTTTAGACCAATTAAACGTAGTATCAAGCTTTTGATTTTATTTTATCTTTTTGTTATTAATATTTTGTTTGCTAACTTTGTTTATCAAGTATTTTGTGTTTTTTATTTAATTAACATTCTTTGCACTGACGCCACATAAAATTCAACAGCAAAATCATAAAATATTTTAAAAACCGCATATCTTTAGAATTTCCGATAGACAGTCTCATGCACTGGAGATAAAAATGTTTTACTCTGTACAGTTGGGTGTTGCACCGGTTTTCAAATACTTCAGTTTGTTAATCAAAAATTCATTAAAGTTTTACAAATTATGAAATAAATAGTAAAACATATGCAACGACATTTTATGAAAATATTGAATATTTTTAATTAAGAGTTAAATTAATTTTTATTATTGAAAAATAAGAAACGAATGTTTTTAAAAGCTGCATGTATTGCTTTCATATAGTTTAATTTATTAATCCGCAAAATACAGATTTAATTTGAAAGTTAAGTATCTTACATTTTGCCGAATGGCAACAGGCAAAATCCCATTTCGAGACTAAATAGCCCTTTTTGGGCTAAAAATTACTGGTTGCTATTAAGAATATGCCAGCCTGCAGAGAAATGATTTTGAAAGCCTAAAAGGTGTGTAGCTACTGTTTAGGAAGCTTGTTTAATTATTTCATCTTGACACCTGGATTATATTATTTTACTCCTTTCACTACGATACATAGATTATTCATTATGGTATATCCCTAAAAGGGGTACTTGTTTCCAGGATGATTGTGGGTTACATTCTACCCCTGAAAGGGCTATTTGTTTTCAGACATATAGCTGGTTTATTTTATATATTTTATTACTACAATAACGTAGTGAGCCATTAATTACTACAAACCATTCTGCGGTAGAGCGGTAACATCTTATCTCAACTTCTGGTTTAATGTTCCGTGCCTGCCTTTAAATCTGGGATGCAGTTTTAAAATCATTTGCAAGCCATTTTAAAGGCTGCACGTGTATCGTACTCTTATACTGATGATAATGCGTATCCATATGAAGCACACCTGTATTTTTAATGTTCTGAATTCCAAGGCACAGGGTGAATACCTGTTAGATATATTGCTTGCCATGAATCACATGCAGAACTTACTGACTTCTGAAAGACACGTTGCATAGCAAATTTTTCTAAAGATCCCAGTGCTTTGAAGATTATATTATTAGAGACACGGATATTTCTTCCTTTAACTTGATTAGCCACTATGTATGAAATCTTTCTTTAATGTATGTGTGCAACATAGGAGAGATCACATTTCTTGTTAAGTGTGAAGCTGTGCCTTAGGCATTCACTTTTTTTGTTCAAATTTTGCTGTCAGAGATTATTTAGATTTTGTTTGTTTTAAAATACAATTTTCTGTTGAACGCATTCCTGTATTCAATTTTGATACTTGCGCATTGTAGCAACCACCATAGAAATCACCAAATTTTCTGAATTCCCCAAACTCTAGCAACCACGTGGACAACAGTTTTTCTGCTAGTTATATCAATTGTAAATTGCAATTCAAAAATTCAACGAATCTCCTTTTCCTTCTGTAAAAAATTGCCAAAGTGGTTTCGCTAATATGTAAGAAACTTCAGTTTGCTTCAGAAGTAAAATATCCGGTAAGTCTGTTGAAAATTGTTAATAAGTTGGATTCGAGTTCGAATACTTCGTACGGTTAGTAGTAATGCGCTATCCGTGATTCTTCCCACATTCTGAGTAAGAGCCAGTTTCATTCACAAATCCTTCAGCAAAATAAACCATGCACAGTAATTAGGTTATTTGGAAGCAGGAGTCATGAAAAATGAGCAATGCCCTCATCGGGACTCGAACCTTGGACTTCTCGAATACGCGCCCAATGTGCTGACAATTACACCACGAAGGTATGCTAAGAAGGCCAGAGAAATACCCTATACACTCCCTATTTTAAAGGGCGACTGGGGATAAGGGTACCCAATCGCCAAATCCTGGCGGTGCAGAATCAGCATCTACCACCTTCTTTAGTTCTTGCGCCAGTGTAGAAACATCGGTTTATTTCGAATCAGGAGACGTGAAAAATGAGCAATGTCCTCGCCGAGACTCGGACCTCTCGAATACACGCCAAGTGTGCTGACCATCACACTACGAAGGCATCCTAAGCAGGCCGGAGAAATACCTTATAACTTCTCTTGAGGAGGTAATCCTCATGTGCTTTTTCATAATCAACAATCTAGTAATAGTTAACAATGCTCGATTTGAAGTTTGGATTAGTATATTTATATGCAATACCACAAAAAAACTTTTAGTTTATTCCGTACTACGGTGTTATAGGAATACGCGTTTTTGTGCATATAAAAGCAGTTTTTGATATTAGCGTGTATTAATATGGATGTAAATATAGAAATGGAAATATCCTACTTTTAACATGCAGTATTATTTGGCGAGGTAAAT
>KK112094.1:74555-94897 GCA_000611955.2 Stegodyphus mimosarum
CTTGATAAATTTTTTTTTCCTTTGCCAGCTCATTTGAAAAAAGCAAATAAATTAATCTTACGCAACTATAAGGAGTTAATTTAAATATATATATTAATATCGCATTTTGAGTTATAGGATATAAATAAAGAGTGTAAATGAATAAATTAATCATTTATATATAATATTTATGCCACTACATAACTGCTACTAATATTTATAACTGAAAAATGAAGAGAAGTTACTAATTTTAAAATTATGTACATTAGCCCAACGTATATTAGAAGCGTATTTACAATGAACCAAAATACAATGCACCAACGTATTTACAATGAATCAAAATATTCAATTCTGTAATCTCTTACATTATATCTCTCTTCTACCAAATGCATTGAGCAAACCGACTTTTGCCAAGTCGTCTGCAGTCGGCTTATCTCATTCTACATTAGCATGATGCCTTCCTAACTTTCCTCATTCAGCAAAGATTTATTCTGACCTAAAAGAATTCGTTCTCTAGCCAATGACACTCTAAATCCTCTCTTGATGGCTAATGCGAGAGGGGAACTCTCGATGCAATATTCTCGATAGGAAGGGCATAGAAACTGACTCTTAAATCTTGTCTGCTTTTGGGATGGGTGGGAAAATGAATGATGAGTAACCACTGGAGGGCAAATAACTTACCGCAGGACACGTGGTGTACTTAGTAACTCTAGTGATCTGCTGACTAAGAAGATATCAGTCAATAGTTTGAAAGTTAGGGAGGCCATTATTCATGGAATATTTTCTCTTAGAGATTGATGCACTGAACACATATTGGTAGAGGCACACATCTCAACTCAGAATTACGTAGGACAATTATCCTTTCAGGTTAATTTTATAAATAATTTAAACAAGATCTTAATAACAATCATGGCAACAACGAAATCGAACACTTAAGTTTCGAAATTAATACAAACTGGAACATATGCATATCTGACTGCAAAGGCTTCATTTCTGTCATGTATGGCTCATTTGGTTTGCTGTCAGAACCAAATACAAATTTATATGCTTGGAACTATGTTACTTAAAATTGCGTAAATTTTTGTGAAATGGATATTGATAAAACAAAGTGTCCGATTTGCGAAAAATATGTTATTATTCAGTATTGTAGCATCTCATTCAATCACATAAATATAAGATCTAGCATTAAAAGAAGCAATAAAACATGAAAGCTTAGTCAAAATAATAGTGTCTAGGTTATATCAACAGAACGAAGCATCCTATTTGAGGTCCGCTGTCGGCCATTTGGATACAATAGCTGATTACTCACAGTTCGTTTCTTAATTCCTTCGAATAATCTGGCTGCATGGGCATCTGCTGGTTTTTTACCATGACTTAAGGTAAACATCAGCATATTTCCATTAGAATACCTTCCTCCTGTCAGATGGCTCTAGGATGCTTTGACAAATATTTACAGTATTAGTATTATTCTATAAGCACAAATAATTCATAAATTGTTTTGTACGAGGGTTGGAACTTTAATAGTGGCAACTATTTATTTACAAGGAATACAAAAGTGATTCATGTCACCATGTTTTACAGTCCTTCAATATAGTCGCCAGCATTGTATACAACCCGTTTCCAACGATGTGGAAGTCGCAGAATATCTGTAGCAGCGCCTGATTTGTTGATAGTTTGCATGGACCGGTCTACTGCCGCAAGAATCTTAGGAACAGTTTGGAAGCGAGTGCCACGAAGTGGTTCCTTCATCTTAGGAATTAAGTCATAGTCACAAGGGCTTAGATTTGGGGAGTATGGTGGATGGTAAAGCACTTCCCAGCCCCATCGCTTGAACAAATCAGTCACAGCTTGCGCTGCGTGCGGCCGAGCATTGTCATGCAAAATGAGAGGGGCGTTTTGCAGAAAGTGTGGCCGGCAACAGCTTGCAGGTCTGACACTCGGACGACCTGGCCGCAGCATGTCTGCCACGTTTTGGCGTCCTTCATTGAATGCTTTCACCCATCTTGCTACGGTTCTGTAAAGCAATGCAGATTTCCCGCAAGCTTCTTGAAGCCCTTGATGACACTGTCGTGTTGTACGACCTCTGGCACATTCAATTTTTATCCAACATCGTTGTTCTTGTTTTGAAACCATCCTGACAACACCTACTTTAGACCGCGAGCTAATACAAGGATCCGTTCTTCGCGTCACTCCGCATGCGCATGACGTAGGCAGGACGAGTCTTTTTGCGGAGATGTAAAGTAGGTATCTAGTTCACGTGTGGTATACGCGATATTCTTTGGTTTTGTTGCGTAGCGTGTTTTCAGCTGTGTTGCCACTATTAAAGTTCCAACCCTCGTACAAATTCTTTGATGACCTATCTCATTATAATACTATCTCATTGCTACGAATTTTGTATATAGATAGATCGTTTTAGTGTAATTGTATGTGAAATTGCTGTATTTCTTTTGTTTAACATAAAACTCTTAACAGAGACAAGCTATGCCAGAAAAGTAAGAATACAGGGCCAAGTCCATTTAACATTCAGTAAATGGATATATCGGTAATTTGATGAAATATCGCCAAGTTGGCAACAATTTTCTGTCGCCAAATTTGGCGAGAAATTCCAGGATTCGCCAAACTTGGCGATCATTCGAGGACATTTTCATTCGGTCCCTGTATCACCATATTAGGTATTGTACTTGAGTAAATAATTGATCACTATGTTAGCTGTAACCGTAATTCGACCCTCATATTGCCTCCCAGCAATTTCCAGAAGCAGAACGTACTATAAAAATCTCGGCGGCCAGGTGAAAATTATATAAGGTCGGTGAGATCATCTGCTTTCAATTGTTGTTGTTATCTGTTGGCTCAGCGTGAGTTCAAAGTACTATCTCCATTTAAGTTCCTTCTTTATCTGTGTTTTGAGTTTCGCTGTGTTTGACGTTCATAGTAGTCTCATATGTAACTACTGATGGTACTGTGTGATATTAAGAAAAGATGTACGGCTAATTTTGTCGAAAGTTCCAGATCTTTGAAATTTTAAATTTGATAAAATAAATTTTATCTTCCTATCATCGGAGCGGTATGCATTCAACCTATTGCTAACCCGTACTCGCGTAACAATATTTTCAAGGTATATTAGAAAACCTTAAACATGTGTAAACATGTATAAAGATAAAAGATGTTGATAAGCATGTACTATGCTATCTATGGCTCATAGTTAGTTAAATTTCAGATGACGCCACTAAATTTTTTTCTTATTTAAACTTTTCCTTTTCCGAACATTGTATTAAATGAAATGAAAGCTATTGAATATAAACTATGAAAACTACTTAATATGAAAGCTACTGAAGATTTTAATTTATGAACTGAAGCTATTTGAATTAATTTGATTATTAATTAAGTAATGGAATAATTTTAATTTATGCATTTTTAATTATTTATATTAATTTTAATATTTCATAATGTATACGAATGGATTTATGAATGTTTTTCAAAACTGGAAGAAATTGAAATTTAACGTAAATAATAATTTGATATGTTATTAAATTTATTAATGGAAGTGTTTTCTTTTATATGTCCATAATTATTTGGATTTATTATCGTGTTTAAAAATAGCATTTTTTGGAACCATTTAAGATATAACTAACTAATTAAAATGGTAGAATGCGTACTACAGAATCATTAGTCTTTTGTAATACGCATTTTATAAACGTTTATGTTCCAAATTTTGATTTCGAAAATTTCTTGAATAATATTCCTAAGGGAAATAAATCTGATTTTAAACTGACTTTTAAAGTGCATTCATAGCAAAGAAACAGACTGAAATTGCCAGTTGAGATATACAGAGTTCAAAAATTTATGCCTATGATTCAAAGTGGATCAACGAGAAGACCCGACAAATTTTTCACTCAATTAAGAAATGCCTGTGTGACATTTTTTCCCCATCGTACTCAAAGAGCTTCAAAAAGTATTTTTTCTTTGTTTTTAAGCGGAAGAAAAGTAATGAAGTTTTTAAAGCTTCACCTAAGACCCTAGTTTAAATTGTTTCACTTTCCTTTCAAAATGGATGGTTGCAGATAATAAAGACCTAACCCAGCGATTAATTTCTACCCTCGCCACTCTCTGTTAACTGCAATAAAAGTAGCTACAAAATTAAAACTCAGCAAATTTCTTCTCTGAAAAGACTTTCTTTACTTTTTTTTATTTCGTGAAATTTCCCTATTATTTAAAAACTGTTTTTCCCTTCCTCCATTTGCTCAGAGATAAGAACTTTTCATTAGTCAAATGATTCCCCCAAGGATAGAAAAGGGAAAAGTGGATAGAAGGAGAAAAAAATGAGGTGGGGTGTCTTAGAGAACTAAATTATCTTTAATCGTTTGCTTGCACACATGTGACACTCAGTCTCAGAGGGCGTTGAGCAAATAGCAGAATGCACGATTAAAAAGGTCAGAATGGGGAAAATGATCTTTATCAAAGGTAGGGTTGCCAAGTTGAGATGATTTTGGCGATTTGGGCGCCAGAAAAGTTATTAGTTCTCAAAATTTAAATTATTTTTATTGCACTGGTTTCCATAATTAATACTTATAGTAAAACTTACCCCAGAACTCGACACAGGACTAGACTTAGGTAAATGGGCTGGCTGCATGGTTTTGAATTTCATAGTTTTTCCCATGTGTAACGTTAATACGAGTCAGTTTATCTTTAATTGTGCTCCACAAAGACTCTGTTTAGGAAAATATCCCACATGTGTTTTGCCATTTTACGTTTATAATAATTTATTTAATGATTTCATAAGAAGTTATACTTTTCTATTACTTTGTTTATATTAACGCATAAACCAATTTCGCATGCAAAATATTGTTCCACAACCAACATATGATGTGCATATCATTAAATCTTAACGATAGTGTAAAAGCTAATTTAAAAATTCCAGAATTGAAATTCGCAATAAAAAATATACTATACACACTTGTAATTTATAAATATATTTTTAGTAATAAGCAAGTATGATTTTGCTTAAGAAAAAAACTAAAGAGACCTTCATAAAAGTATTAATAATTTTAACTCTCAAAATAAGACACAATAGTAACTTTATTTAAAAGTAGATTTTGAACATCAATATCGAAGGCGCTCAGATAAAGTTCTTTCTTCTTCAGGAGCAAAAACGAATTCGTTTATATTCTCTGAATGAATCAGAGGTATTTTTCGAGCGAATCAAAGAACGATTAGAATTTTGTTCAAAATTATGCTGAAATAAGGTTGCCATTTTTCCTAATTTTGAATTTTCTACTGGTGTGTTTTTCTTCCAATTTAACTTTAACGCGATTTGAGAAGGGGAGGATGATTTTGTTCATCTATGTAAAATGTTTAAAGCTGAATGCATGTATTTTAGCCACGTTTTAATACATGAAATAAATAGATCACTTTAGATGCTATAATACAAGTAAAATATTTGTTTATTACTAATAATGAGAACTCATGGAAATTTGAAAAAATAATATTCTTATTGAAGCAAAGAGATATTACTCCTGTGTTTCACTTATGCGTTAATATCTATTATTTAAAAGTATCCTTGAAAGTTCCGTGTTTATTACCATCAACAATCCTGTATACAAAATTTTAAAAATGCCGTAGACGTTTATTATATTTGATTAAATTTATTGAAGATTTCAGTAATGCACTTTCAAAATTTAACTGTGAATGCTTTTTTATTTTAAACTGCGTCAATGTAACTTTAGCTAATGTATTAAATAAACAAATATTCAGAATATTTTTAATATATATTTAATTACAAATATTTTAAAACTTCTCCAAAATTTATCGGAAATATTCTGAAACGTGTAGTGAAATTAAAAAATGATTTTGAATGCGAAAATCAAATTACACGAAAGAGGATTAGTTTCCTTGTTCCATGAAAAATGCGAGAACGAATAAATAAGTAAATATGTTGTTAAATTAAATTTACTACATTACTGACGTTTCGCGTAATTAATTTTCAAAATGAGTCAGAATTCAAATATTTCTATATGTCACATGTTAAGCGTTTGCAAACATGAATTCTAAAATAAATGTAATCGGATAAAAGAAGCGTAATTTCTGAATAAATATGTCGCTTTTATATTATTTCCGTTGTCTCTTTCTGTTCCGAGGTATAATATTTTACATTTGTAAATCAAAATGTAATATAAAATTTTCCCTCTTTTTAAATTTTTTTGCTGAAACATTGTTTTAATATAAGCAATTTGCTAGGAGCATTACAGGTTAAAACGATTTCTAAATATAGTTATGTTAATCGAGAGAAATCAAAACTGAAAAAAAGGATGATTTTTATTTAAAAAACTGCTGCATCTTATAACTAGTCGCTCATAAATAACAAAACTTCCTCGTGGTATTTACATTGTGAGATAAATATAAAATAAAAATGTGATTTTTGTTTCCATTTTTTATTTTTTTTCCTCAGATATATTTAAAATTTTATTAAAGCTTAATATTTGATATAGCTCTGTTCTCTTTGGTTATTAAAAACATAATCAGCGAAGTGAAAGGAAGAATCAGTATATTCTATTGAAACAAATGGAAACCTAATGAGGGGTGCCGTTTTGGAAGAATGTTTTAGAGAAGTGCGCCATATTTATTTTTCCGCTGTCTTTAGCGGAGTGGAGGCTGAAGTTCGAATCCCAGATTCGAATCTCTAGAGCCCAAGTTTGAATCTCTTTGGAGTCAGGGACGTTTAAAGTTGTTCCTATCCTTTCTTGTGGGTTCGGTTTCAGTATTAAATGAGTATGTGCATATGTACACATATTCGAAGAAGCGAAGGCTGGCCACTGAGGTTAGACGAAACCCTAATTTTTTTTCCTGTTGCCAGAAGAGTTATCAGAAAGCAAAAATCTGTGTGTTTCATTCCTTTAAGAGATAAAATATCGCATAAAGTCTCCAAAGAAGTTTGTTCGTTGAAGAATTCTGGTTTGTTAAATTATTTCTAACAACATAACTATCAATGGATAAATCTTTAAATGGACTAAAATGCAGCGAAACAGGAACAGCATCTTTCTAAATTTAACGTTAGTATTACAGTACGTTTTTGCTTAATTTCAAAGCATATGACGCTCCTTTTATCAATGTAATGTATTAAAAATTTATAAAATATTTTAAAAAGCAAGATAATTCAATAGTTTCCCCCCCGTTCAGTTAAGTTCAAATTAATTGCGGTTTAATTTGTTTTTAAACTGGCCTTTAATGATTTAGTATATTTTAAAAATTTACTTAAGGCCTATACCTAAGATAGCTTTTGGCAATGTTAGTTTTGATACTCATATTTCCTTCTCTAATTAAAATTAAGAAACGAAAATGTCAGCAGATACCGATCTTTAAACTTATTCACTTTTTATCATTTAAACAAGTTCCTTTCATTTAACTTGAAGCAGTTTTTGCATAAGGTAAATTTTAAACTATTTTTACCATTAAAGTATAATTGTGTAGCTTTAATTGAAACAAAATATAACGACGTAGTTGCGCATATGTCTATAAAAAAGGCTTTCAATTTTGAAATTATTTATTTATTCTGCAGCAATTAGACAAACTATCTTAGAAAATGGAAGCTTTTCATTTTGAGGAAAATTGTTTCAGACATCACTTGTTGTTGACAAAAACATTCGAAACAAATTATAAATATTATACCAGCTCAGAAATATGTGATTCAATTTTATTTCATTTTGGGAAGACTTCAAAAGAGTTATATTTTCAGACTATATTAAGTAAATAATGTATAAGGAATTTTCTCCATCCTTCCAGCATGTCTTCGGAGTGTAAAGGTAGCACACTCGGCGTCTATTCGAGAGGTCCAGGTTCGAGACCCCACGAGGACATTGCTCATTCTTCATGCACGCCTGCTTAAAAAAATCCCAATAAGTCTACAAATATAATAATATTTTCGGTACTTATGTTTTAAAACAACCACTCTAATAGTAATCGCCAAACGTTCAGAACGCAACAAACTCTTACAATAGTTATTCAGTAGTTCTTATAATAGTTATTTAGTTTTAACAAACAACCGCGCCATTTTCGTATGAGTTCTTATTACTGTATTCCAGCATTATGTTCAAGGTGATTCACTACCAGGCCAACAAACTTACAGGATGTGTAGGGGGTACAGAGACGACTCGGAGTCATATAGGAATACATGGTCGCAAACGCCATAGTTGCGAGCTATGGTGGAAAGACGCAGAGAAAAAGAACAGAAACAGCAACATATTAATAGGATAGAAAACGTTTTATTGAAAGGCTGTACTACAGTAGATGTTCTAAATTAGGACCAGAAGCCGCCTGGTAGGCCTGACAGCGGCGCTGCATGGAATTCCATACGTTCTGGAAGATTCCTGGCATGTCACGTATCCTCCTGGCAACTTCAGATAGATATTAGAGCTACGAAGTCTTCGAAACTATTCATGTGACCCCAGAAGGACAAATCCATACATAATAGGTCCGGTGTACGTCTATGTGGTACCAGCATGACGAAGCTCCTCCACATTACTCGAATGACATCCGCCGACACCTTCACATAAGCTTTGGACAGCGATGGATAGCTCGTAGTGACCCGGTTCATTGGCCTGCCAAATCACCGGACCTATCATGCATGGACTTCGGTAATCACATGAAGAGTTTGGTGTACGAGGTACCCTTTCTTCATCTGAAGATCTCGTCGCGAAGTCTATGAATCGCTGAAGGTATATACAAATCGTTCACTTATTTCACATTAATTAATTACCTTCAACATGCCTGTTGAGCATTAAAAGTATGCAAATAATCGATCAATAATTAAAAATAAATATCGGTCACCTTCGAAATTTTACGCTTTTCTAAAATTTAATGTGGAATAGAAAAAATTCTAATAATATGTTTCTAAGTGTGTATTTACACTTTGCCAAAATTAAAATTAAGTAAACCATTCGTTCTAATGTCTTTAAATAAATCATTTCCAGCTAGAAAATAGAACATGCAAATAGAAAAATCATTTAACTTATTCAATGCATTTTGAATAATATTACAAGTTATATTTCTCCTTCTGAAAATTCTTGTTGCATCATTAGAACAAAATGATACAATAACCTTCAAAAAGTAAATATCTTTCGCTCGTTTATCAATTAATGTTCATGTTACTCTTCAAACGTTTGCCAGTTCAATATACACAGAAGAAATTTCGGACATTCATGATACGTATTTTGCGATATTTTTTTTTAAGTTTTCATCGGTTGGCTTTGTTGTTTCTGTAAGTTTCATTTGTTCGTTGTTTCATTTGTTAGCTATTTTCAAAGACAGGAACTAGTAAATATTTCCATATTTATTTATCTTGTATTATTTTTCAGCTGCGCTTGTCTCATACCCTAATTTTTTATCATTATTTGACAAAGAATATTAAAGTTCTACTTAAAGTTATCAAAATTACATTTAGAGAAAATAAATCTTAGCTTATTTGCGTAGAAGGTGGCCATCTCAAAATTTTCGTGATTTACTGGTTAGCTATATAATTTTAAAAACAAATTTATTTACATCTGAGTTACGCTGCGTAGCAATTACTGAAAGTGCTAAAGAAACAAGAATCATATATTTACCGGACCAGTTTCGAAGGCCTAAATGAAGAGTCTGTTTCTTCAGCTGCGCAAGTGCAAATGCCGAAATTAGCAAATTTATGAATATTATGCTGATTCTTATTGCCTTACCACCTCCAGTTAATTTACTTACGTCAATTACTTCTAGTGTAACACGTTTACACGAAATCTCTTTCTCTTGTTTGCTTCCTATCTAGTGGTTTCATAAAAAAAAGAAAAGAAACCTTTAAAATGCTTTGTATTAAGTTTTATATAGAAGGAAGTAAAACGTATCCATAAATTTTAGGAACTGAATTCCCTTTCTTAAACCAGCTATATTTCAGACAATCTGAAACTTTCTGTTACTTCAAACTATTCGTTTGTGTTTATCTCTAGCCATATGTTAACGTATTTTTCAGAATTCTTCTTTAATAATTGTAGGACAAAAATACTGCAAAGAAAATGGCCAAATCTTTATCGTCATCAATCCCTTATTCTCGAAGCAGCTCACGATCTGCCCTCGGGTTGAAGAATCTACGGCAATAAATTCCCTTGACGGAAAAAACGTGGGTACAAAAAGCGTGCGCTTCTCACAACAGAGCTCTCGTATAGCACGTAGATTTGTGCTATATTCACACGAGGCAGAACGTGTGCAAAATTCCTAAATCTCGCAAATGTGAAACTGAGAAGCCGTCACAGAAAAAAAAAGAGAAGCAACGTATGAGTGGTCTCTTTTTGAAGCATTAAAGAGAATAAATATCGATTTGAAACGGTTGAGTCTTTGTTATTTTAGAAGCAGCTGGCGTTTATTTTATCTATGTTGTTTACATTTGTTCACTGTATTTATTTAGTTGCAGATATTTTGAAGGTTTACTGGAAGCTAAATAAGTCTTTAATTTTATTTTATCCAATGAGTTAAAAGAAATTCTGGTAATAACAAAATAACAGTAAACAGTATTTGTTAATAAATAAGCTGAAATAGTAATAATAAGCAGAGGTGATTTAATTTTTTGACAATTATTCCACATAGATTTTGTTTGCTCAAAATATTTTGTAAGTAGATTCTCTTTTTAATTTCAAGGAACTTTTGAAAATTAAATGAAATTCGATGCATTAAGCTGTCTTTTAATTTACTGACACCAAACCAGTGCGACAAATTCACATCAAAATTACGTACAGCCCTGTTGTAGTGTGGCTAGCTACTTTGAATAACGATGGCATAAACAGAAGTTTTGCATCATTATTAAATATGCATGACTTTGTTCACTGCATTGCTCACTTCTGCCAGTATGGTGTGCATTGACTTTTACTCAGTCTGGAACATTTTGCGAGAGACTCGTCTCCATGATGATCTTCCTGTTCCTCGATTTTGTCCATATGACATTTTCTGTTGCGTTGTGAATACTCGAACTTTTACATTAGTATGTAAATTAGTATGTAATGATGTTCCTGAATGAAATACATGGGTGTTATTTTTGGCTGCTCCAGCTACTGGCTAAATCACTATTTTTTGTGCTAAGTTAAATGGGAAGTTATAACTTGTTTTAACATTTTTTTAAGTACACACATCAATCTGATCTCTCCCTTATGTGTTTCTATAAACCTGTCATATTCATTAAAACATGTGAAAACATTTTACATATACTGGAATATTATTGGAAATGTTAAGGGAATAAGAGTCAGCGTAATTGTCATAAATCTAAAGGATTAATTTCGAAGGTATAAGTATAGACATTTCTCATTCAGCTGCAGAAGTACAAATGACATTGCAGCAGTCATTTGCTTTTCTGAGGCTAAAGAAGATGGTTTTATGTCTTGCAAATTTACGGACGTTATGTTGATTTCTGTTGCCTTAACACCTCCAATGATCGTTACTCCCCCAGTTATATCAAATCAGAAATTTACCTCCGAGTTTTGTAAGACATTTTTAACTTCATTGGAATAAGATGTATTGTTATTGCTGTTCCTTCAGGTAATGAGTTAACAGTTTCCGTTTTAGGCAATCGTAACATGAATATCTTCCACTCGTTTATTGTAAATAATTATTGTTAATTTATTTACTTCATCCACCATTCGTTTATTGTAAAATGCAATTAAAAGAATTAACGTGAAAATGACGAAAACTTTAATGCATGAATAATATTTGGGTACTTTCCAGTTAAAGTCATACCATGCATTTTCCCTGCCATAGTGGCTCATTTGGGTTTGCTTCTTTTCCCTGCCATTGATTCGACATTAGGCGAAATGGAATGAAGAACGAGAACATCAAAAAAGAATATTCTGGAATTTTACGAAACAATCCTTTAGAAACACTTTATGGAGAAGAACATGACGTATATTTTTTCTCTTTTTGTGATTAAGGTTTAAGTTTATTAAGTTTGAGATTACGTTTTTTAAGTTTAATTTCCCCAATTATTTAACGTCTGTCAATTTTAATTTTGGGACGAGATAACAAGAATACGACTCAAAACTTTCATATACAGTCATTGCAATCAGTCCTTATGTTCTGACTTATTTGAAATACGCTTTTATTCGAAAAACGTAATAGACATGAGTAAATGCCACCATTAGTAAATACATCATATGGCAGTAATGAAAGGGACACGCTGTTTGAAAAACAAGTTTGGCGTTCAAAGCATTATTTTTTTCCTGGTATAAGCAAAAGTGGCACAGCCATTTCGGCTCCCTACTCAGGTTTATTTCAATTATAACAGCTGCAACTTAGAAATAGAGTCAGGTCACAATTGCATCTAACAGCTTTAATGATAATATTGTCGCCCTCGTAAATCTTGGAATAAAGCAAAAGAATTTATTGAGTAATTTCCGGTGTTTTCACCTTAGATGATTGAGTTACATCTATTGATAATATAGTACTTTGAAAAACTGAAGCCAAAACTTCCACAACCTAATACGTCTTTCACGTTGTTAGTATTTAATAATTTAATTTATGCAGTTAACGATAAACCCGGGTTTTATTGACTTCTTTAAAATTCCATTTCTCTTTTGAGTGTTCTATTCTGTTAATTAATGTCAAAATGACATCCCTGTTTAAATTTGTTTTTCAAGATAAATCTTTTAATGAATGTATCAGAATTATTCTACATATTCTTCGAAAGTCCCTGACTTTCTTCTAAGTCCCTGACTTGTTTTCTTGATAAAATAAAAACCATAGCTGTATTCTGAAGCGTTAATCTCAAATGCTAGCAGCCTGGTATCCCAAGTAGTGGTTATGTAATTAAGACAGCTGAATAGTGATATTTCGACCGAGTAGCAATAGAAAACTCTGATGGGAACACTATACATAGTAAGTGAATACAAAATTAAACAAATTAAAACATGGGACATGGCTTTTTAAGAAAATAATATGAAAACGAATGAGTGAAATCGCGCATCTGGTCCTCTTTGCATTTGGAAGATATTATCAGTATTCTTTTTAATGTAATAAATTTCGTAACTTACTGCTCATAATTTACATTTTATCAGGAAGTTTATAATTTACTTAACCAAGCAATCATTGCTTTTATTATGTGCTAGACTAAATTAAATGATAGTATGTTTACCTTAATGTTTAGTGTGCTACAGAAAGCATATTTTCATGAGCTCTTATAAATAAAAGACTTAAGGAAGAGTTAAGGCTATTTAACTTACAAAGATTGATCTCATTGAACCAATGAACCTCGTTTCTAAAATATAGGAAATTTAAATGCGTCTTGTATCTCCCTGGGAAAAAAACGCCAAGAGAAAGCTTGTTTATGTGTATGAAATAATTAATGCAGAAATGTATAGAAGAGAAGAACTCAGAGAACCTTTTCGTAATGTTTCAATTCAAAATTCTCTGAAAATTTGAAATTTGCTCCGCTTTTTATTTTATTTTTAGTAAGGCATCGTATTTAAATACATAAGTTTTTTATAAGGTATAAAAAGTTTTGTAAATTTTAAAGAACTTACGTATTGAAATTGAAAACATAAAAATAACACAAAGGAAGAAAATTTCTTTATTAAAAAACTCGAATTAAATTTATCTTTTATCAATGCGCCTATCTGTTTCCTTTTATTTATATGTTTCAAAGTGTGTACTGTACGATTTAAACTATATGTAATGCCGTTCTTAGAGCTGTATGAGCATTATTTTTGAAAATAATGATTTAAATACATCTAAAAAACTGAAGAATGAGTTTAGTTACATTTTTTTCTCTATCTAGTGAAGTAGGTAAATATAAATCTTACTTCTTTACAATAAGTGGAATTTTATATTTGTTTAGAGGAGAAAGGAATATTAGGGGAAACTATAGCAAAGGATCATGTGTTTTATTTATATAAATAAACACAAATTCTGGAAGAGTCTCCGAATGCTACCAAAAGATTAGATTCTTCACAAAATCAAGATCATCGTCGCTACAACTGCTGTCTCCACTTGAGGATTAAAAGCGTCGAAAAATAAGCAAAATGAATAAAAAAAAGAAAAATTCTTTCAAGTTTCAAAAATGAAATCTAAGAAATTTTCCTTATTCTGAAACCGACGAGAGTTGAAAATAAAGAAGCGAAAAAATTTCCAAAAGTGAAATAGGATTGATTCGAGTTGGCTTGCGCAAATCGTGACATTTCATAGCAGGGAGCATTTCTTTTTACCCATAGTTCCGCGGAATAACTTCAGGGCAAAGATAAATAAATAAAAATGGATCCAAAAATTCCATTTTTCAATTTTGTGGCATCGTGGAATACGTGATATACAGCCTTTGGAATCAATAGTTGCAGAAAGTGAAATTCTTGTTATTTGTGTTGTTTATTGGGGGTGGCTTTTCCACAGAAAGCTAAAATGGAGCTAAATGAAATATACATGGAAAGATTTTGGAAATAGTTATGTTTATATGGTGTAATGTCTCCAAATCTCTGATCAGCTATTTAGATATTTTATGTCGAAACATAATAAAAGAAAGAACGCTAGTAAAGAGGGAGTACTAAATTATTGGATTTGCTTTCAGCAATTTTAAATTTAGGTAGCTTAATATTATTCATTCCGGGAGAACTAATGCAGTTTGTTATCAATCATGCGTTCTGACGAATTGGATTGTTAAACTTACCTGAATTGCCTAGAATTCGATTTTGCTTATTGGATTTGGGCAGACTTTTGCAACGAATGCAGTTTGCAACCAATGATGAGTTTTCAACGAATCGGATTATTAAACCCATTTGAAACTACATCTGATTAGAGACCATTTATTAGATTTGCATTTATTGCTACTAACATTCACGTTTCAGCGAAACATGTGAAAAGTTCGATAGCTACACATCTCGAATATGAAGATATTCAAATAAATTTCCGGAAGCTATTCCTTTTGTTTTGTCTGTTGTACAAGACTTCGGAGCCCAGAATTGAAAGTATGAGATTTTTTGTGCATAGGTATAATAATCAATATAGAGGAAATATTTAAAGCATATTATAAGAATTTATACTGTACTTTTATTAATAATGTATAATTTGACTGTATATCTCATTATTGTTTTTTATTTATTTATAATGAGCTTCCATTAGGCACTATACAGAAAGGGATGAATGTTGCGTGGAAGACTTTTTAAAGGAAATTTGCTCGAGACTCGAACTCCGCACCAAACTACGAATGTTCAGCGGCTTTTCCCTCTCTCATTATCGTTCGTACAAGAAGACGGAACTGACAATGTGGTGTTATTTAGAATAACTTTCGCAAACAATGCTCTGAAAATGTTTTCCTTAAAATTTAGAAAACAGTATCATCATTACTTTTGCTTTTATATGACTTGCGCCAATTTATGAATATTATAAAGAAGGGTGAAGTCGCATCGTTTAAATATATAACTCTCTTAGACTGTTATAAAAATACTTTTGAATAAAATATGTATGTTATTATTATTATTATATTAATACCACTTCAGTCATCATAATGAAAAGTTCTTGAACTTCTGCTTGAAGTTTGGCATTAAATCCAGGATACGACGTAATGCTTATAAAAGTTGTTTCTCTTCAGGAATGGGGCACTTGAAAACCTTTGATTCAAAAATAGTCTTTAGAGGTTGTGGTAGAGGAAGAAGGGTACTATTCTTTCGGATTTCATTACCGGGAAACCTGCAGATCAGAGCTACAATGCAAACGAACAATATCGCACGATCACGAGTAGAACTTAATATCTGAAACCTACATAAATACGTTTCAATACTATTTATGGTTTATATAAGAGCTATTCATACTATGAGTCATAGCAACATCAAATGAAAATTCTGACTGTCAGCGGAACTCGTTCTTTCCTCCTCACGTCAGTCAATCACTCACTACACATTGGAAAGTCATGCCAGATGGAAAAACTAATGTATGCTTTTAACAAATAAATAAAAAATTAATATATATACAGTATTGCGGCAGAATTTTTCTACTGATATTAGGATGTTTTTGCTTTTCAGATGTAACAGTAGGTATAGTAAATTAAGATCTGAAGATTTAAAACTTTCAGTGTTTTCTATTTAGAATTATCCATTATTGCTGAACGGCATTAAACAGATTAGAAAACTTTCCTGTTTGTCGGCAGATGAGTTACTTTTTCAGGATAATATACGTTATCTTGAAACATATATTATCTTGAAAGTTCTTTTTTTCAAGATAGTCTAAGTTAATATACACAGAACGCGTTAAATGTTAACATATATGCAATGCATGCTGGAAAACTGCTTAGTACGTACAGAAAACTTTCTTATGTGGTAGCGGACTAATTGTCCTTTTATTGTTTCAAGACAATACATGTTATTTTCAAACATATATTATTTTGAAAATTTCCTTTTTTCAAGATGGTGTAAGTCAATTCATGCCTGATGCATGTTAACATGTACACTGCTAATGCACACCTAATATTAAATTCATGAAAATCGTGAATTGAAGGAGAGAGCATGGTCTTCCATATTTATTCCTTCCAAAGGCTGTACATGTCTTAGTACAATAAGGTATTTTCTCCCTTCTTTCTGCATGCTTTCGTGGTGTAACTGGAAGAACACTCGACGCGTAACTGGGAGGTCCGAAGTTCGAATACCTGCAACGGCATTGCTCAATTTTCTCGTCTCCTGCATCGATAATCTTCATGAATCTGCAATGACGTCCGAAAGAAAAGGTGGTGGACGATAATTCTTTACCTCCAGAATCTGGCGATTAAGTACCTTTATCCCCAGGCGTCCTCTAAAAGGGGAGTATCTCCCTCTTTCCATCATGCCTTCATGGTATAAGTGGAAGCACACTCGAAGCGTGTTCGAGAGGTGCGAAGTTCGAATTCCGACTAGGGCATTATACATTTTTCTCGTATCCTGCTTAAAAAAAAAACCAGTGACTCTACAAGTGGCGCCCGAGTTAAGAGGTGGTGGACGATAATTCGTGACTACCGAAATTTGGTGATTGGATCCCCTAATCCCCAGTCGCTTTCAAAAGGGGGAGTATGTAAGGTATTTTCTCCCATCTTTCCGTATGCCTTCGGGGTGTAATTGGAAGCATACTCATTGCTTATTCGAGATGTCCAGGGTTCGATTCCCGAGGAAGGCGCTTCACATTTTTTAACTCTTCTACTTCATGAAACCTAATGACTGTACAGTATGTTTATAAAACTTTCTGGAATCGACGAACAGAAGGAAATTATTAGAAAGTTCATATATTCCCACGTTACTGAATGCCGTAAATCTGATTCACTGCAAGGTTAAATTTCTTATTTGAGAACAGAAAGTAGGCTATAGATGGCAAAAATTTTCTATAAGCCGGTTGATTAAAAAAAATTACAAAATTCTTTTTCTTAAACTAGTTTATTATTGCATTGTGCAATGAAACATTTATTACTGAGTGCTGTTCAGTATTTATATAACATAATCAATAGCAGCACATATCAGTTGCATAAACTAAGGCAAAACAATTCCTTTTTACTTCTTTCCTTAAACAGACTACATTTAAAGACGGTTAAAAGTGAAATACTGTAATAATCAGAATTATGAACTGTCATCTGGTAACGTCGCTATTATTTGTTAAGCATGTTCCGAATAAAAATACTGGAGAATTATTGTGTTTCCAGTTCAACTAAGATGAATAAAAGTTAAAATATAATTCAGAAGATTTGAAAATACATTTTCGTGACCTGTTTGCATATGGAAGAAAGCAGAAATACTTTCAAATATTCTCAAAGTTTCTTTCGACAGTTGCTTTACTAAAACAGCTTTTTGAAGAGTTAAGAGGGGATTTCCTTTTTTTTTTTCAAAGAATTAGCTATAGAAGCAAGTATAGAAATAAATTAGGACAGTCTTAATGCCTTGAAATGCATTTAATTATCATTGTATCAGTGAGCTCGGTATTTCAAGTCATCACAAATGGTTTGTTAATGTACAGTTTATTTATTAGTTGCAAGTTGCTGTTACTGATACGTCGTCAGATGCGGTAACCCCACAATCAGTTAAAATTCCTCGTTCATTTTACTAGGTTGATCTGAGTAACAGTGGAGCAAACACGGAACTTGCAGAGGGGGTTAAAAAGTACGGAAGGGGAGTGGTAATTCCTTCATCGGGTGAATTTGGGGCACCCTGTGCATTTGGAAGTGTGCCAGGCCTTTGCAGTGGTTCCTGAATTCGTGACGTCAGAGTCGCAACGTCCCAAATGGGACCCGCATTGGCACATTTTAGAAGGAATGTTGATTTTTTTCTACGTTTTCATTGGCTGTAAATATTCAAAAAAAGTTTTTTTTCCTTCAAAATTCTTTTGTTACTTTTAACTTCTTGTGACGTCATTTGTTTATGGATTCTGTAAAGTAAACTAAAAGGAATCTTTTATGATAATAGGTGCTGCGTTTTACTAAACAAGAAATTCTGAGAAATTTATGAAGGACTAAAACGGATATAATACAATACATTAAATTCAGAACAAATGTTTACTAAAAGTTATATATTATGCCTATAGGAATAAAGAGTTTCAAATTTCTATGTGATCATCTCTTAACTCGCTTTGATCGCATTTGATATACTTTATTTTCCGAATGAAAGTCATATTCTGAAAATACTTCAGCTGTAAGTCTATGAGCAGCCGAGTATCAAGTCCCATAACACTGCTATTTCGATCGGAGTTCTAATCCCAACAAATAGGCTGGCTGAATGAGAGCTTTTGGGATTTTTACTGTGTGTGACGTGAATAAGAACCATTTTTTAAAAAAGTTTTCCATGAAGGCATCCTTTCTCATAGGCAGAAAGATCTCGAGCTGATTTGATTTAATCAATCAATTAATTTTAATAATTGCAAATAAATATATATGTTACATACAAAATGCAAATTCCAAAATTAAGAATGCATTGGCCGTAGTCGTAGTAGTAACGGAGGACGCGAGCACCATCCTCAACCATTACGGTTAATCGGTTCTGCCCACGTCCCCCTTTATATACTTTGCCTAGTATTTATTATTAATCCTTGAATTTTTACATAGCCATGTTGTGGCTGGTTTACAGATAAGTTCTATACAATAATTGTATTCATCTTAGCATAACTTATTACATAAAAATTTTGAATGGACCATTTTCTCTGACACATAATAATATAAATTTTGTTAATACAGGTTAATGTTAAAATATATATAAAAATGAATAAATAATAGATGAATATATAATAAATATAATAATAGAAATATACGATACGATACGTTCAACGTAATTAATTCCGTTAATGTAGTTTCTGTTTCTAAATGCTTTATGAGTTCAGAATTATCTTCTGTCATTCGGTATCGAAGTGGACATACATAATACTATCTATTTGATGTTCTAGCAAATTTGTAAATTATTTCAATTTTTTTAAACTTTCATAGCTTCCTCATTTTTTCAGAGTTTAGCGCTTTCTGTCGTCCTTACTTCAAACAAATCTTTTTGTAATTGCTCTTTGTTTTTAAACAATCTACATATTATTTTTATCATGAAGTTCCTATTTTGTTATTTGCTCCATTAAGTAGAATGTTGTCTAAGTCTTCTTACAAAATTCCTTTCATTTTGCTGCCGTTCTTTCATAAGTTTCTCAGTTTCAAGGTTTCTGTTTTATTCCGCATCTCATACCTTATATATTCTGCTAATGGCTTCGAGACTAGTACTTTTCTTTTCAAAGTTTTTCGTCTTTTTCTTTTGTATATCACTGAATCATATCTCTCTTTGATCACACCGTTTCAATAGGTGTATGCTTTCTTGTCAACTTGATTCTGAGATCATAAATGAGAATTCTCAGTTTGAATTTTTCCAGAATTCTCAGCTGTCCATTTTCAATTCCTTCTTCAGTTTTTCAATTATGCTTAAATCAGAAGACTTATGCTGCAAAGACTGTAATTTCGCTTTCAAGTGCTCCATTTCCTGATTTAAATTATGTATCTTCTTATTTTTCGAGCAGCAAAAGTTCCATACATGTAGTCTATTCGTCTCCTGAATCCATGCGTCATGCACTAGCCGTAGAATTATGGTGACATAAAAATATTCACTCAGAAACGTGAGATGTTCAGTTTAATTTTTAATTTTGTTAAGATACATAATCTTCGTATTTTCTTTACATTTCTTACATTCACAAAGACATAAAATGTAGTAATTTTTTTACAAAATTAACATTTTCAAAAGACACTTTTATCTTAATTAAAACATTTACAACTCTTGACAAAAGTATATTAACAACTGCGCTATTTTCTCGAATATAAATATCAAGCAATACAGTTAAAAAGCTTCGCATGTTCCACATTCCTTTGGGTATCAATACAAAAATGTTATTACCTGGAACAAAACTAACAGGGG
>KK112094.1:97018-137650 GCA_000611955.2 Stegodyphus mimosarum
GATCAATCTAAAATTATAATTCGGGTTTGTAAAGCAATAGTTTATAAAATTTTGAACAAACACAGCAAAATCGCTTTCTGATAATCTACAAAATTTTATTTGGAAAGACATTGCTGTGCATAACATACTAATTTTTGTATAACTTTAAAATGTATTATGCCATATTTCGTTTCAGGCGCTGTATTACAGATTATATTTAGCACAGCTTCTTCGCCAGAAACTTTTCTCGAAAGAACTTTAAGATGTGTTACATAGCTTATGAAGCATAACAAACAGCGTCTGAACACCTGAGACCAAAATGCATCAAAATTCAATACCACCTGCTGAAAACCCACAAGATATTCCGGATGAATGGGATCTTGTCTCCCTCCTTCACATATATTTTCATTGTACACAAGGAAAGTTTGTTCTTTTCACATTGCAACAAATCAAGCAGATATATTTTGTATCCTATTTAAAGCTTTAAGAAAAATATTTGATATTCCGCATAGTCAAAAACTCTTCATTTCTTTTTTTTTCCTGGAATTTTGAAAAGTTTATGAGAAACGTTTCTTGATTTATTTTGAAAATACAAATTTCAAGGCTGGAAGATTTATCACCTGAACCCCCAAAAGAGCTTGATAAATGCAGAAATGCATAAAAGAAAACTCAGTTTTAAATTTTTATTCCACAGTTTCTTATCATCAGCTTGGTTTCTAATAACAGTTTTACAAAAGAATTTTACTTACATATAAATTTGTACAGACAAATGTATATATAGGGATTCATAAAATATCAAAATTATGTTTCTTACTTTAGATTTTTATATTTTTATTAACCACTAATCTTACTTTCTGCCCTTTTACTGTAACATCTATTTTTGTCAAACCCATCAGTACGCAAATTAATTAATATATATTTAAGTACAGAAATCTTGACTTTAAGACAGAAGTTTTAACAGTGACCTTTATCAGGTTTGGTACTATTTTCTCCTAGTATCTGAATTGCTTGAATCGGATTTAGCTTTACGAGGCATAATTCTTTGAGCGATTTTAGGCTGGATCTTAAGGACTTTAGTCTGGGACCTTAATTCTTTGAATAACCTTGCGTAAACCTTGTTCGCACGTTTTGGCTCGTAAATCTGACATTTAAATACTTTACATTTCCCTTTATTTATGTTATTTCCGCATGTTGCGAAGAATGTTTCTGTTGTTGATGGATATTTTTACTTTTATATTTCATATTTTTGAATGAACTAATAAATTTTTGCTGAAAACGTAGTAAGGAAACTTAAGCATTTAAAAATTGAAAATGATAAGAAAATGAATGCTATTTATAGTCCTTAATAGAATTTTAAATTTACATGACGAATTAAAAAAGCTCATTAATAAATTAATCTTTTTTTATAAAGTAAAATATATATCCTAAAATGTTTAGAAAAAGGAAGATAAATAACTGCATAAAGTTACATCTAGAAAAATTGCTTAGTTAATTGTGAAATTACTTTCTTTCACGTTTGCTAATCTGATATTATTTTGGTGAAAATTATATCTCGTTTCGTTTCCGTTTATTCTTAGATTGTCGTTAACATTCCTTGCGCTTCCAAATCTTTATGCGAATATACATTTACAGTTTTTAAAACCTGAAAAATGCATGTGTGCGATGTTACGGTCAGGCGATGATTTGTCGGTGCTTTATTTTTTACCACGATATTTTCGACGACGAGGTTTTTAAACTGCAAAGTTTTTGAACCGATATTTTCGACGATGAGGTTTTACGATGTTTTTTCGTTGATTTCTTTCCTCCCACGATGTTTTGAACTACGACGTTTTCGCCTTGCGTTGTTTTCTCCGCGATGGTTTCGTCCGCGCTGGTTTCGGCTGTAACCCTTGCACCTGAATGTCTTGAGCAACTGCGCAGTATAAATAGCTTTATTTTATTTAGACCTTTAAAATAAAATTTTCAAGTTAAATGCTAAATAAACGCTTGAAAAATAAAGGAAATTCTCATACTTAACTAATGTAATGATCGAAGGAAGTGAAATCTGAAAAGAATTTTAACTAAATATATTACACATTTTTATACATACGTTTTCTAAGCCTCTTTTGCGACATTTAGCACATTTCGAAATCTGAGCAATATCTGAAAATGGGTAGCTACATATGGGATATTTACTAAATGAAAAACTTTATTAAATTTTAGTTAATGTTTTTAACTCTTCCTTTCAGTTAAAACGCTTTTTTCCACAGGAGAAGAATAATAGAAGAAATAAAGATTATTTTATACTACAGGGCTTCGGTGTTCAATTTTTTCTAAATATGAAATCATGCCTTTGAGTTACTTATTTCAATACATAGATTTCCCGGCGTTCATGTACCTATATTCTATAGAATTCCCTGCGATTCATACATTGCCGGTAACATGTACATATGTTAATTCGTTCTCAAAAATAAAACTCTCTGCCCAGAATTTATGAAATCGGATAAGTAATCTGACTCTTCTAACATGCTTCGTTTCTTTACTATGCAAATATTATTTTCGTAGGAGAGTTTGTTCTTTTTAAGTTCTGTAGTTTTGCCTTTATCATTGCCGAAAAAGAATGACTACATTTGTATTTTCTTAAAAATAAAATTTACATCTCACTTTCCGTGATCAAAGTAATACCATCTACAAAGCCAAGAAAGAGGCAACATCTTAAGTGCATTGTTTCTTTCTAGCTATTGTTTCTTTGTAATAATATATAAAACGCCTAGAAACATTATTTCAATTATTACTTTCAAATGCGGAATAACATTTATGTTGTTTTAAAATGTAATCTAATGTTCTTTGTATTGCATTATTGTTTTTTTATTGTAGCATTAACTTAACAGAATTTTCTTTAAAGTCTGTGCTTTCTTAAAAACTAAAAAAAATTAACACCTGGTGTATAATTATGTCCTTTAATGCGCTTAAATTTAATTGGCTTTCAATTTTCAGTAAAATGGCTTTATGAGTACGTAGTTCGTTTAATTGAACGTTTTAAGCTTATTTGGAAATTACTTCGTAAGTAACAAACGAAAATGTTACTAGCTGAACGTGCAAGATTTTTGTTAAATTTTATGTCAATGTATAAAATGGCCAGTGTATTTTTTTATATTTACCCATCTGTACTATTTACTAATTATAAAACCCGAACAACCAAGACTGCAGGCATTCAAAAATCAATTTATCCGTATCGTATATTCTTCTTTCCAGACTGGTTAAAACGTTATAGATAATTACTAATGTATTTTGCATTGTTTCAAATAGCGTAAAAAGGTAATACCATCACGCGTGTATTTTATTTAAATAAAAGCATTTCTGCAATAATAATAACAGAAAACAGCAAATTTATTTAAAAAAATCATCTGAACCATAAGCTTATACCATAACCATCAGCCAGACAATTTAATAGTTTGCATTATACCGCTATTTTTTTTTTATTATTCCTTGAAATCGTGCCAGGAATTGTTGCATCGGACGATGCACTTTCCGACACACGATAGAGGAAAAAATGCTCGGGTGATAATTCGCCACAAATAAAGAACTGCATGAAGCTCTCTAAGCGTTTCCGCTGTACATCTAAAATTGATTTCTTCAGCTATTTAGAAAGTTGTTGAAAAATTGGAATACTGACCTCAATGTTGTTGGAATGACCTGTGAAGAGACATTAGGTATTGACTGGAGAAAAAATACGAAAAATTAGAGATGTTCTCGCCAAGATTCGGACTCTTGACCTTGATTGTTAGCCGAAAACGTTCTTCCTAAAACACAACAAAAGTACGTGGTGAGAAAGGACAAACATTCTAATATTAGTACTTAATTTCCGTCTATATATTCAACCAGTTAATTTATGATCAGTAGCTTCGCTCGTCTTACTCTAGGCTACATTACTTGAGTAAAAGTAATGCAAAGCATATGAAGGCCATTTACCTTGGGGAAGATGTTTTCGCATAGATCTTTCTAAGGGATATTAGCTCATATTCAAGTAACACACAGGCAGCGTGTCAGCAAAACCGAGAAAATCAATCACGCAGCCAGTCTCTCGTCCTGGAATCGAACCCCAGTGGAATTCCTCTCATTAAGAGGCGTTTACTCCTTGGTCACTGGTGGGGCACAAAACTTTATTGAACGATCCAGTGTACTGTGTACCTTTCTTTAAAAAATTGAGAAAGTAAAATATAAGAATGCTTGAATGATTTTTTCTGCTTGCTTTTTTGTCTCTTCAATTTCACCTTTTTTTGGCATTAAATGACTTTATTCGAAGTCTTTTGAGCATTTGATTTTAAAATATAAGACACACATACTTTTAATTACAAAAGTAAAGAAATCAAAAAGGAAAATCTGGTAGAAATATTCTGCAAAATATTTGGATTAAAATATCTCCTATCTTAAACTAAACACTTTTTTACCTAAGAGCTCCTTGATTCCACAGGACAACTAGTAGGACTTTGTTACATTTGTTTTTTTTTTCTGCTCTAGAAAGGACATTGTTCCCAAAAGATTGTTAGAATCCAGCTTACCGAAAGTTTTCCGAGCGACGAGTTTATCCGCTCTTTTCTTTCATCCGGGGGTGGGTGTAAGAGTTGTTAGAGAAAAATTTCCCTCCCAAGAATTTCTCTCCATTCTTCCTCACTTAAGCTTTCATGCTAGATTTAAACTGGTGGTTTTTTTGGAGTGCAAATAGCTTATCCTCAACCAAGCGATTTGCATGAAACTTTTATCCCTTTAAAGACTATTTTTGTTCCGTTCAGTCTGAAACAATGTGACTGTAACGTAGAGAATTTCTTTCACGGTTTTGGACAAATCTGTGAGAAAGGCAAAATTATTTTTATTTTCTTTTAGTGAAAAAGGAAGCATTAGCTACTTGAAATCCTGCAACGTTTTAAAATTTTTCATTTGGTTGTTTGGAAAGTTTTCGGATAATCAAACGTATTACATGAAGCAAGAATTAATTTATTCTAAAATTAACAAAAGGAAAACGCCTTATTTTTTCTCGTTTGATCTCCAATGAAATATCTATTATTCCTTAAAAATTAAGGAATTAACTTTAGTGTAAGCTAGTTATAGACTTTCTGCTTATTCAAGATCCATAAGATCCATTTACTAATATTAATTCAAATTAAATTTAAATTAAGATCAATTTATTAATGTATTGTACGCACACACGTTGTACCGTAACCCTGCAGAAACGTTTATAGAGCCTTTATATTTAAACGTAGATATTGAACTACCATTTCATTATACAATTGTGATGACAATGTGTTCAATTACAAAATAAGATTGACTTAAATTCCCACTCGGTATTCAGACTACTAATCGTCGGGATGTAACGTAACCTTTTAAGATGACCCCACATGTAAAAGTCAAATCATTTCAATCTTGGGATTTGTGAAGTCACTTACCAGTCCCTAATCTATATATCAATTACCTTGAAAACAGATGCTAGATTCTCTGCTGCTAAACGTTGTGACATTTTATGCGTTTGCAGTAACTTTAGAATATCATCTTTACAATAGAGTAACCTACCCGATGACAAGAACAACTAGAACAGAAATTGCTAGGTAAAATAAAGGTTTGGCACATTTTGAAATATCTTCCCTCATGAAAGGTCGCCAGCTCACTGATGATTTTGTGAACTGACGAAAGACAATTGTTTTATTAATTTTATGGCCCACAGCTTCATAAATAATGATGTAAAGAAGCATTTAATATAAAATAAGAACTTCATAGTTAAACAAACGTGTATGCCCGATGTTTACATTGTTATAATTGACGAATAAATTCAACAAAATGATGTCTAAATATAAAACGTGTAAATGCCCGTGTAATGAGAAACGTGTTTGGCACGTTCATACTCGGGTTAGCTGTTGTGGTATGTATACTAGAAAATATGCTAAAATTCTAGCCGGTGTTGAAACCGAAGATATAAGGGAAAAAAGGGTTGCGAACACAAATTTACAAAATTAGAAATTTTTATTTGCAGGCAGTGTACTCTTTTTGGTATACTGTTTTTTATCTTCTACTGTGACTTATTTCTGAGTAGTACATAATACCATGGTGAAATAAAACGGAACATTTAAATTACAAATTTAATTTTTAATAAAATTCGAAATATAATTTTTTATACATAAAACCAAATTTGGTAGGGATGCTCATTTGTATGCAAACTTGTTTTCCTTTAGACTGAGAATACTTTCCTAAGTTTTCCCACAAAAATTTCCAAATAAAAATTTAGGGGAAAAATATCTGTAGTGAGACACCTTGACATTATTCATAAATTAAAATAATAGTTAAAAACATTTGTTTCAATGGTCATGGAATAAAGATTTCAATCAAGTGTTTCCCTTCCCTTGTATAAGAATAGATAGCACAGTCTACCATCATCTGATGAACATGTTTAAGTATCAGTGAGTTAATCTTATACCAATAGGTTTTCATTTATAGGAATCCATTGACAACACTGCGAATGGTGAAAGATTCGTTATATTCAGCATCTATGATAAAGGATCTTAAAACCAGTCCACTTATAACTTTGCAGTTCAGTAGACGTAGCACGACACTGAATATTTAATCGACTTTTACAATATTTTTTCAAGTACAGCAAATATAGAAAATGTAAGGAAAAATCACCAGTAATTTCTTAGCACTTTTAATTATTTTTTGTATGTTTGAAATGCTTTGAGGAATACATTTTGGCCTCTTGGAACTTTTGTTTTTCAATGAGCGTGAAGGATTGGGGTATATATGAATTCATTAGATTCCGTTCTAAACATTTCTGTAATCAAGAAAAAAACATTCCAAACCAACAAGTGTGTCGTCTGCTGAAAATTGCTCAATATTTAACGAAATTGATATAAATAAATCTGTTCGGTTTTTATACGGTAGAATAAGTGCAGTTGATAATCTGTTACCCATTTCTGTCTTAACGACTGATCTTATTTTAGATGGAGAATCAAACTAATAGACGAGTTCCTAAATCATCTCACAAAAATCGGGTTACAATAGGCTTCTTTTGATGACACTAATTAACACTTTAGTGTGGGCCAATGAAACCGGTATGGCCACCTTTATGCGTCATTTAGCCAAGTATAACAGATTTTCTAATCCATTGCGCATCATATAATGCCACGAACTTTCCTATTACTGAAACACTTCGTGTTACTGACGCAAGACTGTTATTCTGCCAGCTGGAAGGAGAAATTTAGTCCCGGAAAATGAATTTTGAGCCCGGTACACCTAGAAATACTCAGAAGTATTAGAAAATGTAGTCATGTAAATTTATTGAAAATGTAAATACATACGAACAACCACTAATGATACGAGCTTTGAAACAATCAAATTTAAACTGCATTATTATGTTTCTTGATACCAACTGGTATTTATCAGTTCATTTGTAGGTCAAAATCTACTGCTATTGTAATTTGCTTTAGTCGTTCCATTCCATCACCATCTATGTACAGAGCATCTTTGTGCTTATGATAACAGCCTAAAAGAGTCACGTTCGAGGGTCGCATTCAGACTTGGTTCGAAAGCCTATAAATACCATTATTTCTCTACGTTACTTAATATGGTGAAATATGTTTGTATTTAAATTATCATTTTGTTGTCAGATACACGTAAATACAGTAACATAGTAAGATTCAAGTTATTGTTAACCGATCCCATGCGAAGGTGTTTTAGAGTTATATTGCTGAAACCTATACGTCACCAAAATAAGACTTTCCAAGAATTTTCATTTCTATTGCAGTTGTAGGAGTTTTTAAAACATTTCTATGACCTTCTCTCCTCTGTTTTAGCCAATGGTACGTTTCTTAACTTTTTCACAGACCTGAAAAATGCTTATTTCGATGGACAAGCTTAGAAAGCACTAGTAGTCATATCGAGAGAGCAAAATTATACGCATGTGGTAAATGCGAAGGAGAAGAGTATCTATTTTGGTAAAATATTTGTAAAGCAAAAATGGAAGGCATATCTCGCAACAGTATCCAAGACTTAGAAATTAAAAACTGGGATCATAAACTAACAATATATTTGATTTAAAAAATCCTCTTTAGTCACTATTTTGCTTTTTTTCTGCGATCTTTGTAGAACAACTTCTTGTAGAAGAATTTGATCAATTCTATTTGGTTTATGCGTTTTTGTTCGACAACTTCTCCGGAAATCGTACACATTATACAAATTTTCAAGAAATATTTTTGATATATTAGAAAAGGTTATAGGCTATAAAATGCAACTTATAGGTTTTATAGCATTAAATGATTGTCGTTGTATAAACATTAAATGTTGAAAGTTTCATTACGATAAGTTAAACGATGTAAAAGTATGTCTGCGCGCAGGTGCGTGGTTTAAACCACGCAGGCATTTTAATCTTTTTTAATATATCAAAAATATTTCTTCAAAATTTCATGATGATCGGTTAAGTAATTAAGGCGTGAAAGCTTAAGATTTATTAATTAAGCGTTTATGAAAGCCTTTATTAATTTTTATTTGTTTAATTTAATTTATTATTTAAAATCCTTCAGGATTTCCGGCTTTTGGCTCTTCTTTCACAAACATTTTTCAGTCATTAAGAAATATAAGTAGCAGTTTTACTAGTTTTCGTGGCAATACACTCCGCGCAAGTACAAAATATCCTTGGCCTATAGGTATTGAAGAAGAGCAGTATTTACTTGAATTTTACGCGGGGTGTATTTTTAAAATTCACGCGGAGTTGAAACTTCTTTAAGGAAATCAACGCGAGCGAAACCGCGGGTAAAAGCTAGATAGCTCTTTTTGTTTATTTATTTATTTCCTTTTTTACAGGTTTTTTTTTTCGTTTTCGAATGCCTCACAAACGTAAATCTAACATGTCTCATGTCTAAGAATTCAACTCGGGCCCGGGCAGCAAAAATTGTTCGATCCCAAGAATCTTCCGTACATGCACAATTAAGAAGACAAGCTAATTAGAAGACAATTTATGATAACTTTATTCGAAGTATATTTTTAACTTAAAAAATAAGTAATAGTAACTAAAATTTTATCCTGATTATCCTGGTCAAGCAATAAAAAAAATCAAATCATTTTATTTTGTTTTCAATAGTCTTTGAAACTTGTTTAAGGACATCAACGAGAGGGAAGCCGCGGGTGAAAGGTAGCTTTATATAAAGCTTCCCTACAAAATACTGAGATATGGTTATAACAATTTATTGATACATCATTGTAGGGTTATAACAATTTATTGATACATCATCGCAAAATACTTGTCTCAGAATTCCAAGATGTGCAAGAAAAATCACATGACATATTTGGAAAAGATAGCTCTGCAATGTGAAGGGATTAAACCTTAGATTGTTGAGGAATGATAAAAATAGCTTTACTGCACGTTCTTTCTTTAAGGTACATAGTCCTCGAAACCAAGTGCATTTATTTTTCCTCTGTATGCCGCCTATATTTATACACCAACGCGTTTGCGTAACCATAAAGTGGCAACAAATATTAAAGCTGTTATCTTAGCTCCTTAAACAATAACTTACGCCCTTTCAAATTCTGGTATTCAGTATAGATGACAGATCAAGCGTTATAGAAATAGTATTTTCTATTTCTCAGCTTCAGGAAGTGAACTAAAGAATTAAGATTACTGACAGGCTTCGTTTGATCATATTTCCTTGCACATAAATTCCTGTATCGTAAAGGGATATTTATACAAAGAAAGAACTGTTGCTTATCTACTCCTGTTCACTTCATCTGAATTCTTGCCTTTGCAAAACATTTTTCGAATATATTTCTGTTCCTGTATCCATATATTATAAATCGAATATACGAAACATATTTTATTTTTAGCACGTGCCCTATGGAAATTGTTTGAATACGATATCTTGAAATGCACATAGAAAATGTAAATATAATCAAGGGATGCCGTATAAGCATGTTGTAACTTTAAATTGAAAATGCCTGAATACGGGCAAATATATCACAATTTATCCTGGAAGATGAAAACAAGCTTTTTTTCTATTGGCTATATAACTTTTATATAAAATGCTCAAATCTAAGCTCGTTTGTAAAGATATACGGAGTTAGTGGAAGTAGGTTTTATTAAATTGTAGCATATTTGTTTCTTTTCTGTAAGGAATATTCTTGCCTTATTATAATTATTTACTCAATTAACACCTAAGGGAATATGGGAAATGTGTGCGTCGCTAACCAGTTTTGCTCTTAGTACGAAATAAAATATATAATCAAAATGTAATTATCAGTCGAAAATCAGAAATAATGAAATAACCTTTTGCCCGCAATTTCCCCTCGTTCTGATTATGATGAGCATAAGAAAAGCAACGAAATGTTTGCATAAGTATGGAAACCCAATGTTATATTTCGCTTTCTGAAGTTATTTTGGTCTTCCAAGAAGCCATTTTTTACCCGTTTATCTATTTCTTTTGGCTCCTGAGAACAAAAACACAGCAATTAATGCTGTCTGTCTCACTAGTTATTTAGAATACGATTAAGGATTGCTTTAAGAGACACGAAAGATTTGTGCAGATTGCTTTAACACTTGTGTATCATTATCCGACTAAGATTCGTGTAAATAATCTACCACGAAAAGAAAAGCTTCTAAATTAAATTTAATTGTAATTGCAGTTTACAAGAGCCGTTTGGAGCGCATATTCATGAACTTTATTTGAAAAAAATGTAAGAAGACATCTGGATCTCTTTCAATACCTTGAAATAACTAATAGGGATATACAGACTTTAAGCTGCTTAGCTATTGTGTCAGAAGCGGCAGTTTAGGAAATATGGTTGGGAATGCAAACAGAGAAACATGAGCAGTTGAAATGAAGTTACGCTTTCCTTAAGCTCCTTACGCGAATCTCAATATCTTCACTTCCCATTTTATGTGCGAAAACGTTAGTATGAGCCCTTACCTTCCCCAACATTTTAAATATATGTCGTTGTATATAAAATACGTTTATGAGATATTTTCTTTCCTGAATCTCAGATAATTTTTCTCATTTAATATAAATTTCTGTGATTTTAGTAACATAACTATCAGCAACAATATGAATGTTTCAATTTTCCACTTATATTAAAAGAATTCGATATGTATTCTCATTTTTTAAAAATGCAAACAAAAGTAATTCGAACATCTAGAATCATATGGAAGATGTTTATAGAAATGAAATTCAGTGTATATTTTAGGCCAACGAAATAACACAATTTCAGTGCGCCATGTACCTTTTTCCTATTTTGTTACAAATTTTGCCCGCAATTAAAGCTTACTGTGGTTTTCTTCCCCTTGCCTCCCCACAGAATATGTCTCTCTCAGTTTCGAAAAGCAAATCGAATGTAAGTCCATTCGATCATAGTTATAGATTCGGTACAGAACTGATTTCCAGTATATAACTAGTTATGCGATATAGAAGTGGTTTTAAGTAAGATGTACCCTCTGAATATATTGTAAATAAAACGTATAGTCTTTATATTAAACCTTGCAAGGATATCGGCAGAAAACTCATATCACAAATATCATTATCATTCTGTAAATATTTATGCAGGACTAGTCTATGTCCAGCTAAAGTTCGAACATAAAAAGATGCACATAACGTACCTAGTTTACAAAAAGAGAGAAGATGAATTTCTACCAAAGGATAAAGAATAACAAGCTGAGTCATAGCTTTCTTTGCATTAAAACTAAATATATGTTTTAAGTAACTGACGTTAAATAACAAAATATTCGTCTGGAAAGTCAGTAAGATAATTCAATCTATAATAAAATAGCAGCGAGTGTTTATATGTAATTGTAGTTTATCAATATAATTATAGAAACTTTTCCGACAAGGCAGATGAATTGGAGGAATACTGAGTTGAAACAGTGTAACAGAAAATGCAAGCTAAATGTTTCTGAAGATATTACTTAGATATGATATAGAATAAATTAATAAATTTAAAAAGCATAAAATTGTAATTATTAGATGACCCATATAAATGAATTAAAGGGATGTAAATTAATAAGTAATTAATACTTACAGTTTTTATAGTTATCGATTGATTAGAAGCAATCCACAATCATATAATAATTTTCTATCCGTTTAATTTTAATACGGAATTAATTTTAGTTTGCTTTTGCCTTGGAAACTATTACTGGAAGCTAATATGTAATTTTGGAGACCTAATGTATATACACCGAGAAGAAATGTAATCATTTTTATGTGAATACAAAACATGTATTTACATGCAAGAAAGAAATGAAAAACTTAGTGGCTGTCTTCAATGAGCTAAAGGTATCAAAATTAATTAAATTTCAAATCTACAAAAATTCTCTGCTTCCAAAAGCAAAGTTGATATAAAATCTTTTCGAAAAGTACTGTACAAAAATATCACTTATAAAAGAACATTTTTGCAGCCCACCAAAAATAAATTAATTAACTAAATAAAGTCGAAAATAAATTACTCCGCCTATTGTCATCAACAAAATATTACCTCAGATTATTTTTTTCTATAATGTATTCTTAATAATAACCGCTATACAATGCTATGATACAATGCGCATCACTTTTATCTTGATTACAACTGTGTAGAATTTTTGTCTTGATGTTGGGAATATGGTATTCCATAAATATGCATCTGAAAGGTTTCCTTGTATTAATAAGTCAGATAAGTCATTATCAGAATCATCAATATTATAATCAACATTATTATACTCGAATAAAATACCTCCTTTTCAGTGATCTAAAGTCCTAGATTTGCAGACAAATGTTTCATAAGATATTTATTACCAAGCTTTCTTTCAGTTCCGCAATATACCCGGAACCATCAACCGCTCTAAATGAGCCGTTTATTTTCTGTAAATGTTGTTTTTGTGCACGAAAATATCCTTCACAGGAAAAGCACTGTTGGGAATTCTTTTAATTAGTGTCATTGCATATCCAAATAATGGCATGTTACTTCTCCAGTCCGTTGAGACTAATTTCAGTAATGGCGGTGTAATACTCTGTCTAATGAAGTAGATATAATTTGCAATCGTCTGGCTTCCGTACTTGTGATAATCAATGACTCTTTCACGTTCTTTTCAAAGTCTATTGAAAAATATCGTTGTTTTTTTTAGCATTAACGCGGAAATAAAACACTTAAATGATACGGATTCCTCTTTATTTCTTAAAACTTTGATAAATTGATTTAAAACTTGTGGATATTTTAAAATGTTTGTGAAGGTAATTGAACGACTATATTCATTTACAAATATTGAATAATTTAATTTGAAAATAATTTATCAGAATAAAATTCAAGTTGATCGACTGTTTTCTTGCCCATATAATATGGATATACGGTTCTATATTTGATATTTATTTTTATCTATATGACGTTGATAAAGACATTAAGTAACTAGACAGAAAGCACTCCTTGGCGTTAGTACGTTTATCCGCCGAGAGGAGTCTCGTGAGATTGCAGAGGAACATGCAGAAAACATGGCAACCCAGCAATGCTGTCTTCGAAATTCGAGCTCCGGACCTCTCCGATTGTTAACCGGACATGCTTCTAATTACACCACGAAAGAACGTATAGGGAAAGTGAAACTTTCTTACATTTTCACCCACTAAAATGATTACTTGGAGGAGGGGATCCTGTCACCTAATCCAAGTAAAGAAGAATTATCGTTTATCGCATTTTAGTTCGGGGGCCAATTATAGAATCATTAAGTTTATTTAGGATCATAAACATGAAAAAATCAGCAATACTGTCTTAGAGATTCGAACTTCAGCTGCTAGTCAGACGTACTTCCGATTATAACAGGAAAGCACGCGGTAAGGAAGAAGAAAATTTCTTAGAGGATGGCTTTCCGTAATATTTATTACAGATAATTCCAATAGTTTATTATGTGCTTCACAGTTACTAGTACATTGAATTTAATTTGATACATTTGTAAGCATAACTGACGTTTTTTATCTTAAACGCCCAACTGTGAGAAGAATAATAGTCCTTTGAAAGGAGACAATATATTACAGTTCACACAATCCAGCTCATCTGAAAAGAATCACATTTCTCAAATATTGTGTTTTTAACATTTTTATTTATATGAAATATGTACTTAGATAACACATTTGCTCATATATGCCCATGTGATGAATTCCTGCTTTTATAAAATACTGGTAAAATACGTTTCAAAAGCGTCTGTTACCCTTAATTTGTGGACTTCTTTCTTATAACCGTTATATAAAGTGCACTGAAAATAAAATTATTAATGGTCATTAAAGTAAAATAGTTTTGGATTGTGTGACTACGTTTTTTTTTTTTTTTTTTTTTTTTTTTATGTAAGCTTCCATTTCAGAACTGCAAATATTTCATCTTAAATGCAATATCGAATTATTACGGTTGAATGATATAACTTTAAAGCTGATTCTTTTAATATTATCATAATCATCATTTTCCCCAAAATAATGCTTTATTTAAGAGATTTGTATGCAAAAATTGCTAAATTTCGAGTGAAAGTATTTACATGTATGGCTTATCTTCTATGATTAAATACGAAATAGTAAAATTGATTTCCTATTATTTTATAGAAGTCTCAGATATCAAATGCAGGAAGATAATGTACATTTATTTAACCATTTAGCATAAGTCCTGCAAAAAAGAATTTATACCAACAGTTACTTTAAATCTGAAACTTTTTTCCTTCATTATGACTTCCATGAAACTGAAAACTCGTTACATTTATTTCGAAGCGGGAAACGGGAAAAAAACAGCACTGCCCTTGCCGAGAACTCGAATCTTCTGATTGCTAGCCAGATGTGTTTCGAATTACGCAAAGAAAGTACGTAATAACTAAGGAGAAAGTATTTTGTAAGGTTATATATATTTCGCAAATTTTCCCTTTTATAAACTGGGAAGTACTGTGAACAAAGTTCCTACTGTACAACAACAAATATAATAATAATGTTTAATTTTGCTGTTAAGTTTTCAAATGAACTTATCACGATCAATTTATCATCATTTTTGTGAATCGATTGCACTTGTAAGAATCGATCGAATATCGATTTATTCCTTGATTACTTCAACAAATGATTTGCATGATTAATAGCACATACGAATTTTAAGAATGTTCTTATTGGAAAACCTGTGTCTGATTCAATATATAGGAATATTTGGAAAGAATCCAAAATGATGTTCGATATTTCCCATGCCCGAAATGGAAATCGAATCCTTAAGGAGTTTCCAATGACAATGATTGTTCATACAAAATGAATTATTAATACTGAAAAAAAGAAGCAAAATTTTCGTGTAAAATAAGAATATATCTTTTAAGTGTAGGATGTGTCATTCTTATATCGGTAATAATTTTCAGGTTCTCAATGCTTTGTTTCTGGTATAAGAATATATTAAGAAAGGGCTACTTCAGGGTAATCATAATTCTGGAATATCAGTTCCTTTCTATCCTCTGTGAACTTAAAGTAAAATTAATAATAATATTTTAAAAATTAGAGCATCTGTAACGCTATATTATTTTATTAACATAAATTCATATTATTTCCCACAATCGTGATCAGTTTAAAATTTATTAAAACATTAATTTAAAATTATTTAAAAAAAATTTAAAAATTACTGGAAAATATGGAATATGCTTTTTAAAAATAGAAACTTTTAAGAAAATAGCAATTTTAAAGGGTTTTTCTTTTGCCAAATTTAAGTTTAAAAAAGGAAACGAGACTACAACTTATATCATATAAACAAAAATTTCAAAATGTGGTATCAAACAGCAAAAAATTTGTTAGAAACACAACTGACAGGAAGAAAAAGAAACAACTGACGGCAACTGAAGTTAAACGGCGATACAAATGATGAAAACAATTGCTAATCCTTCATGCCAATTAAAAAAGCGTCGAAATATTTTTTTTCCTTTGAAGTAGGAGAGTATTTAGTAATTGAGAAGGGAACCTTTTTAATTTTTGGATTCTTATATGCATGTATGTATATATGTACATATTTATATGCATAAAATTGTTATTTAAATCTTCTTTGCAATTAAGTAATTGTATGATATATGTATAACGAATATTTAGATACAAATATTATAATACATTGTGCAAAACATTTTACTGAAAAGAATACCGTCGTTTTCATGCAAGTCATGCAGTTAGCATTTGCTATGTGCAAGAGTGAACCTAATAGTGTAAAATGCTATAACCCTGCGGTATTCCGGAACTTAAGCACATAGCTATCATGCGCATCATTTAAATAAATACTCGTACCAGTGCAATTCCATCTAAGCCTTATTAACTAATAAATGTCTGTTTTATCCTATTTAATGAAATAAGGAAATACAAAGTTATGTTTCAAGTTACGTTAATATAAATCATTTTGAATTAAGTGCATTTTATTTCTCATATGCGTTTTCTCTTTAATCAGAAGTAAATTCCGTGAACCGATCTGAATAAGTACTTTTCCGCTTTGCTGAGTGGCAAAATAAGAAATATAAAAGTGCTTTCAACATAAGCCAAACAATATCTTGAAAACATAAAAGGCAACAGTAAAGAGGAATTCTTCATATTGATTTATTTTAGATTAAAATACTAAATGCATAATTCATTCAATCAATTTGTTTTGTTATGATGTTTAATAATTCCTTTTTTACAGTTCGACATAGTATTTATTAAAATAAATTTAAAACTAAATCATTGACGTAGAAATAGATACGGACAGCCTCTATCAAATATCTTTTTTTTATTTGATTCGATTTGGAATTCGTGGTCATATGTGTGCATTTCCTAAAATGAATATCGCGAACTATGTAGAATAAAATGCTTACATTAGACATATTATTCCAAGGCTTCCATAGCATTTTGTAGACTCATAGATTGAACTAAGTACTGCAAGTCAACATTTTTATTTCAATCCGAGCTAGAGATTTTATTATACAACTAACTGCATCAAATTTTATTTTTCAACTGACTGTGCATCTGAATAATGCGACATCTGTACAAAACAAATAAAAACTATGTTTATGTCAGAGAAGTTTACATTACATAAATCTTTTGGAGAAACCTGTCTGAAAGATGTTCATATCCAGCATCGAAATTCTATGACAATTTACTGAAGCAAAGAAAAATGGGTTATTTCGAGATCTATATAATACCATGGTAGCCTCTTTAGTTCAAAAGAACCTGGTATTGTAGGTCAAAAAATATGGACGAAAAGTCCAAAAGTCGGGAACCATGTTATATTTTTATTCCTTTTGGATATTTGTTCTTTTTTTGGCCGAGTTCTTTGAGACGTTGACACTTTGATTTCCTTTTTCGCATTACGCGGGTCAACACTGAATCGTATGAGATTTATTCTTTTTTCCCTATGTTTTCCAGTCTTATTGTTTGCTTCTTTCTTTTACTTTGGTTTTCTCAAAACTTTCCAATAAATTTATTTAACTTGTATATTATAGTATGATGAAATATGAAAAAATTATGATATTTTGTTAATATGTATTTTCGTTCATATTACATCGACAAAGAAATAATTTTAAATTTCATTTTTCCAAAGCATAATTTGTAAATTCTGTTAGTTAATAAATGCGCTTACTAATTTATTTATTTATTTATTAAAATAAAAATATCTAAATGTGGTGAGAATTCCGTTTTATGAGGTTATCTGGATAGAAACTAATTTAACGGTTCTTGATAAAAGAACAATGTTTTAGTAGTTTACTTTTGTATATATTACGCAGCATTTTTGTAGCTATAATACATGTTGCACTTCAGTAGAGTTAGTCAGCTTTATTTATTAGTCACATAAATATGCTTTTCTGCTAAAACTAATTTAGAAGATACTGGTATTAATAACAGGTAAAATCTACGAAACGGGATTAATGTCAAAAATGTTTACTTCAATTATAATACATAGCAGATATGTAGAACTAAGATTTGTATTCTAGTTCTAAAAAGATTCATATTATTATTAATTTAAGCTATCATAGCCCACTGCTTTTTTATAAAACTATAATATTCACAGCTTTTTCGTTAAACCTCAATTTCAGAAAGCTGAATGCTTTAATTTCTATCGCTTCCTTCAAACATCAGCCACAACTGAAATAGATCTACCAGTATTTCGGTAAATACAATCACTTGCAACCGTGACATAAATTTTTGCTATATTTGGTGTATTTATATGTGTATATATATATACTATATAAAGATATTTATTAAAGTACTTTTTGGATTATCTCCTAGGAAAAGAATTTATGAAGGTGAATAAAAATATGAATTGTAATAAAATTGTTTAGTAAAAGCGTTTTTTGAAAATTGTCAACTGAAAATAAAAGATTCATTAAAAATAAAAATTTTACGTTAACAGTAAATATTGAAAATATATTTTTATTTAACAGTAAATATTGAAAATATATTTATATATTTTTATTAATCGGAAATTAATTGACTTTTCAAGAGGAACAAATCAGTTTCCCATCATATATCCCGATATTCACTATTGACATAAAATTTTTACTTTTAATGAATTTTTACTTTCAATAAGCAATTCTTAATTTTTTTTTTGCTAAACTATTTTATGACAGTTCAGTACTTTTATTTATCTTATAAATTCTTTTCCTAGGAGATAATCCGAAACCTACTTTAATAAATACCTTCAGATTTTCTTATTTAACAGCTCTGGCGCAAGTAATAGGTTTTTCAAGTCCAAAATTACCGAAATTAAATAGTTCTTTATAGATCTAGTGTTATATTTTGTACGAAACTATTTTCATTTTCGGTTTGTATTATGTGGGTTTTCATATTGTTGTTCTATTTTGTGATATGTGTCCCATTGTAAATGATGTCTCTGCTTAGATAATGTTTGAATGATTACAAAAATATATTTGTTTAGACTTTTATCAGAGAAAAAAGAACATTTATGGAGAAAAAATAAACATTTCATCCAAATTGTGAAGGCTCACACGAGGAAAATATTAATAGTTGCAGTAATAATGGAACATTTCTATCATGTAACGACTTTCCTGTTGATAATAATAACGCTAATGTTTATTTTGTGTTAAAAAGTTATAATATAGAGAAAAAAAACTGCAAGACCTTTCATAATGACGTAATATGTTGATACTTCTCTCACATATTATTACTATGAAAGCTGTCATAGCAACCGCCTTCTGTAAGGAACCAGCATATCCTAGAATGTAAATATCGATATTTAGTATCGCCTATCTATGGCATTCACCCCCCAAATTGGCTGGACTCCGATGTAGGTGTTTTAGGCATATTTACCCATAGCAGTATAATTGACGAAATATTAAAATTCGCTGACAAATGCGTGTAATATGTATTATTATCAGTTAATTGTTTAAGCTATTTTTTATAAAACGTGTTTGTTGAAAGTAGCTTTTCTATACTGGTCTAGCGTTCGTGTGTTTTGTGTGTTATATGTAAAGAACGTAAATGGGGTAAATAAAAATAATTCAACTGAATTTATAAACTTGTATTAATATTGTAATTTCTGTGACGAGATATAACTTGTTATTTGCTCTTATTGCTTAACGGCTCGAAGTTAATCCAGAACTTGGAGAACTGTTTTCTCTACTACTACATAACTATTAACACAAAGTGCAACTTAAATATAAAAATTGAAATAGAACTTTAATTGCCAATCCTGGTTAGCGTTACAGAATTAAAATGATAAGAACATAAAATCAAGTACTTCTCGTCTTAACTTTAAAATAGGGCGTTACTTGCCCATATTCAAAGACTGTGATTCTGTTACCACAATTCTTGGTAGAGAGCTATTTCATAATTACTAAAGGGGATACTCAGAGATCCAGGCGACAGAATCAAAATATAGGCTTCATTAGTCTCATGGTTAAGATTAATATTCTGATTTTAAATTACGTCGCTTGCTGTTCAGTTTGCATAAAATTCTACTCCGAGCGGGTATCGTGATGACTATGGAAAACAGGACAGAGATCTCTTTAAAATTATCTGTTTAAAACGTTAAGTATAAATGTCATATTACTATGTAAACATGTCTTACATTAACAGAAAAAAATAATACTATGGAAATACGCTGATTAATGAAAGAATAATTTGCTCTGAATGATACGCACCAAAGTACAGCAGCTGAGCATGCACGAGTATTCGTATAAAAAAACATAAAGCACGGAAGATTTAAATGGAGGCTGACTTTGAGGTTCCCTGTGTACTGCCCACTTCACATGGAAATTAGTGAAGCATTCCATACCGATGACGAAAAGATTAAATCAGAAACCATTGATTCTCTTAATATATAAATTAAAATAACATAAAATATAATTATTATAAAATTCAGAGAGGCAAACATTTATTGCAAAAAAATGCAGCATTTAAGTAGTCAGCGCATCCGTTGACTGCAGGCTTTATCGATTGCATAATGTTTTATTAAATGAATGAAGTTACGAAGTATTAAGGTAGTTATTTTTATGTAAAGAGGAAAAATATACTCAGGCTCACCGTCTTTGAAAAATACGCGATAAATTTAAACCCAAGAATGAGAAAAATTCTTACGAAGCGGAAAGCATCATAATTAATTATTAACAGAACATTTTTAGACAGATTTAATAACTGTTGTCGAATTATCTTGCTCTAGACAGAAGCTTCACTGAAGGTTACATATAACTGAAAGGTTTTAACTTCAGTTTTGACATTTGAGCAAATTTATTGCTTAACTCAGTACAAATATAGATTTTAAACTGGTTTATATCTATATTTGTACTCAATTAATACGTCTTTACTATAAAGACATTAATCAATCAATCAGAGGCTTCTAAAAATCCTGCATTAAGATAAATGTTTTTAATACAGGGATCATGAACGTGGCAATGTCACTTACAGATGGCCTTTTCCCGAATAGAATAATTTTATTAGAATCTTTAACTGTATCAGAAATTCATCAAAATTTAATCACTAGCATATAATCAGTTGAGAAGAAACTTACTCTTTGCATTTCCCGAAGGCAAAATTTAAAAGAAGTTTTCTTTCTGCAGCGTCATCTTGCTTCCAGACAATGCATATCCACCAGTCTTTGTTTACGACATCAACCCACATACGCCGCTCCTTCAATCTGATTTAGGACATCCTTAAAACGGCGATCTATATATGAGATGGTTGCTAGTCTTGAGGACCAACCTATCGGAACTATAAAAGAACCCCAGAGTGTTCAGCAAACTTGCCGATCTCATAAGTAATCCCAATTTATGACTTTCCTAACACCTCATAACATTTCCGGTCGTAAAAATAGTTTCCTTCTTCTCTTCTATGTGATTCTTTTTATTTTCTGTTTATTTTATAGCTCAATCCACTTCGACTACTAACGCAGCACTCACTGAAATTTCAAGATTCTGGTATCTGTAATATTAAGCGCAGCAAGCTAATATCGTAATCACTGAGAAAGTCAATGGAACATGTTAATGAAATCGCCAACAAAGGGATACATTTGCAAGGTTCTTCTTATAATAATTCGATTCTTTGATTTCTCACATTTCCTTATGCCAGTTGAACCCAATGTGAGAAATTGTAGGTAATAATTATTTTCAGATAGCTTTAAATATGTAGCTGCGAATAAATACTTTTGCTTTTGGTCAAAAAAGAATGCAAAAATAATTCCTAATATACTTTCCTAAATATTTTAATCTATTTATCAGCAATCACGAAAGGAATTCAGATATTCAGCCCCTGGGCTTTTGTAATGTTACAATCAATGCATCAAACTGGAAACTTTAATGTTTAGAGTTCGAGTGCAGGCACAGTCTGTTTTCCTAAAGATCATGAGTGGAGTGGCTTCCGCACCAAGGTACGTGGGCTACAGGGCTATAGTTCTTATCAAACTAAGAATTAGGCTTCGTAATTAATTCGTGGCAGTAACTTGAATATTTTTACTAATCATATTGATAAGAAATACTAAATAGGTATATAGTTTTACATAATATTTATAACCAGAGATATATATTATATAAAGAGATTTTACGTGGGCAAAATTTCACGTGATCGGTACCGATTCGAATGTAAGGTATTAATAAGCTATCAAATTGACCAGTAATAACAGAAAACAAAGTAGCTATTGAAACAAGCAAACTTTTGGTGTTTTCAGAAGTTGAGGTAGCGTCAGACAGTATAACTCAGGAAAAGCAAATCTCAGCGATAAACGTAATTTTGGATTAAGAATTTGTGACATCTCAGGATGCTCAATGGTGTCCGGCCTAGCGACAGTGATATAAGAGATGTTTGTCTAACTCCAATCATTCGTAGAACCATAGATTTGTTACAGACTTTCCTATGGAGACTCGTCTTATGTTAATTTCATTTCTCTAGAAGCTTGGCACGTTTAAATTAGTTCTTTTTTTTCCTGAAAAGAATTTTCAAATCTACCTTAAATCAAAACTAAAATGCTTCACGAATTAATCCCTTATTTTGGAACATGTCTGTGTCATATAGGAATTTCTGTATTCCATTTCGATCTTATTTCGGGCATTGCTTTAATTTAAGAAATTATATCTATAATGTTCTGATAACAATAACTAGGTTATTAATCACAATAAGCGACGTTTTCCATGTTTTCCCATTGGGAAAAACATCGCTTATTGTGATCAGCTGTAATACAGCTGGACAAGACTTCAGCAGCTCAATAACAATATCCGAATGATAACATTAATAATCACAATCACATCAGGTGGCGTTAAATAAAATTACAAGATGTGAAAACTTGCCCTCGTGGATAAGTTTCAAACAAATAACACGAATATCTTAATTCCAATGCTATAACACCTGATCGGTTACGCTATAGCCAAATTCTGAAAAACACATATTCAATGGCACAGCAGTTAACTGTACTTGGTCGCTTACAAACACAGGATAAAATAAAAAACAGTCAGTCAAAGCAGCGACATGGCGAAAGCTCCGATAGGCTTACGATTAGGATTAACCATCTATATTCAAATTATGTCGATTGTCACTACGTCTGCATTACGTTCTGACTTGAATAAATATTATGGCAACAGCTAAGAATGATATGATACTGTGTAACTCAAATGTATTTGTAAAATCTCAAAACATTATAGTAAATTAAGCCAAATCCAACTTAAAGCTACGAAAATAAAGTTATTAGGATATTCAGAGTACGTCTACGCAGTTAAATCCTATTTTTTAAGTGTTCTGTGATGTTATCCGTAATAAAATATTTATATTCCAAACTGATTATCCAACGCTGAGCAGTTATCTTATATTTCCTAATTCTATTTCAAACGAAAACTAAGTTAAATATTTTGCGATTTTAATGGTTTTAGGGGTATTTAAGACAAGATGCAACAGTATGAAATTTTAATTCACTAACACAAAATTTAAAAAAATATATCTTAAAAATGTTTTGCCATTTTCATATGTTTGCTTATTGCAGCGAATTCACGTTATTGTTACGAACTGTTCTCATTTTGTCTGTGTATCGTACTGCTTCGAATTTAAACCATAGTAAAATTTTCAAATTCGAATATTTGGAAAAGAAAAAAAAAACAAATATCCTTCTCATCTCAAATTTAAGACCATTAGGTTTTAAAATTGAAAAATATGAAAAGGATATTATAAGAGATATAGAAAATTGCTTGTTATAAAAAATTATTTTATTTTTAGAACCTGCATTATTTAAGACCTAATCGCTGCAGATTGATAGATGGGCAGATATAAGTTTATTAAAATTTTCTTCTTGAATTTATCCTGCCTGCAAATTTTACGTCTTAAAAATTTTATTAAAAGTCCGTAACAAATTTGAAATAACACGGTGGTTATTTTAATTATCAATATTCTGACCTCCAAAGCATTTAACCTAACTTTTATTCTATTTTATTATTTATTTAACCAGTCTCCTAACACATTCTGAAAAAGGCATTACAACTCCATAGCTTTAAAACATCGCAAATTATTGCAAGTTATAAAAGAATACATTCTGAAAACATCCTGAAAAAAGTTTCTAAAAATGTTTTTTAGCATGAAGCAAATATGTGTTTGAATCTATGTTTGAAATCTGGATATCGGTATAACATATGTCATGCTTAGGCAAAGGAAACTCATAACAGTCTGCATTCTTCATAGAAAAGGTCACTCAGAATCAACATACAGCGTTTACTCACAAAAAACTTGTGCTTATTACCTGAGCATTTTCTCTGCATAGCTTCATCAACAAAGTGACAAAAACGGACTTAAGAGTTTACAGAATTTTCTAAAGACTGTGCAATGCTTTTCATAGCGAAAAAATGATTGACGAGATAGGATTTAAAATAAAGCGAGAGAAATAGGTAAGCATATTGGAAAAGCAACTTGAAATCATCACTTATTTTTGAATAGATATATAAATAAAATTAGTTTTGTAAATGACTGTCTATGCATATATACTACATAGACATTTTCCTAGGCAAGAGTATCGTAAATTTACTGTAAGCTTTAAATAACTTTTTTTCATTCATTACTAAAGCATATGGCGTAGCACCTTCCTTTTATATTTTAAAAAGATATTCATAAACAGAAGATGCTATGGTCTTCCAATAACCTAATATTTTAAATCACTAGCATTATGTATTTCTTAAAATATTATTGAATGTATTGTTTACATATACTCAGTTTAAATATAGTATATTAGTCTAAATATATATTGTTAAAATAAGAAACAGCAAAATACCTAAATACATACAATTAAACGACTAAAAACTAAAATCGAAGAAAATATCTGTTTAAATCTATTTTATATGAAAAATAAATCATTAGTTTACATTTTTAATTTTCTGACTGTCTTTATAATAGGCTTATTTTTACGCTTTCGTAGTTGTTACTTAATTATTTTACGAAATCAAAGTTAATGATCAAATCCCTTTGAATAAAATTAAACGCATTAAAATAACACTTTATGCATATTTTCATGCAACTTTAAGCATAATTTCTTCAATATTAAGGCACATTTTTTAAATAATATGTGACATACCGGAAGGTACTAACTTAAACAGAATATTAGCTAGCAACTTAGATACAGAATATTAGCTGGCATATTAACTTAATTATCTAAGTCAACAAGATTTTTAAAGTAGACTAGAAGTTATTAAGTTTTTATAACAGTTTTCATTTCCTTAGTGTTTTTTAGATATGCAACTAACGAGACATTTTTTGACAAATTTCACTGAAAAAATATCTCGGCTTCCCATTTTAATGAAAGTATTGTATTCAAATTTAATTACACAACAGATACACCGAGAAGATTGGCAGAAAAACATGATAATCTGCAATAAGAAATTGAAAGATTATGATACTTTGCATATCATAAAAAACTAATTCGAGATCTAAAAATAAAACTTATTATGTTCAGCAACATAATAACGGAGAAGAGCTTATCTTGCCGTATTTTTATGTATTATATCGCAAAAACATTTTTAATTTAAAATAAACATTTATCTAGTGTAAAGCTTTAAACTTTTATTATTAATGATGCGTTACGAGAAAGGTGAGAAACCGTTTTCTTTCATTAAAGAATTATCCTGTTGTCGTCAAGAAGGATAATTGTTTTACAAAAATGCCTATTTTTAAATAATAAATTTTTATATTCATAACGATTATATTTTTATAATATTTTTAATGAGCTTCAAAGTTGCGATTTTAAATTGCACTGTAACGTGTTTATGTAGACACAAGAGAACTAGTATAATTTAAAGTATGTTGCCATAGAACCAATATCAAATGCAGTCCATTAGCAGGAAATAAACCTATCTATAGAAGCTCAATGTCAATTATAATATATTGTTACGAATTTTGTATTTAGTTAGATACTTTTATTAGAATTATAAATAATTAAAATTCTTTTATTTCCCAGTCCAATGTAGCGCGTGACATATTTTAAGAGAAAGCTACGCCGGAAAACTAAAAATACAAGAGCACATGCATTTAACATTCAATAAAAGTTTATCTCGGTAATTGATATTTAATTTGAATAAATGTAATTGCCTAGCCGTAACCCGTAATTCCACTCTTTTTGCTTTCCAGAAATTGCTAGAACTCTCTCGCGCGGCTGATATAAAAAGGTATAAAAGCCGAAGAGAAACATCTCAGCTCAGTTATTTAGATAACTATTGTTGTTGACTGTAGCGAATTCGCGGTGAGATCGGATTAGCTTTCTCTGCACTTTGGATTGCTTTCTATTTAACGTTTTAGTAGTTTAAAATATAGCTACAGTTTATATTGCGTGATATTGTACGAATATCTTTGAGGAATAATTCAGCATTTTGTTGTATTTCTGTGCTTAGAATAAATTTTTTTTACTTTTTGTCGGACTTGTGCATTCAATGTGTTACGAACCCGTACGCACGGAACAATATAGATAATCATCAACGAATCCATTTTATTATTTCTTGAAGCTCAATGAATTTCTCGTTGAAATAATAAGCTGTTCTTGTTACAATACTGAACTAATTTTTAAAGTATTTGTTTAGAGTGATATATTGTTAAAAAATATCAGGTATCTTGCTTTTTATGGTTCAATGAATCTCATTCTATAATATAATGTATAATATGTAATAAATATGCTTTGAATTTGGTAAACACTAATGTTAATAAATGTCTGTTCATTCGCCATTTCTTTAACTTAAAATATACGTTATTTTATTTTTAGGTAAGTCCATTGCAGTCTTTTGAACTGATATTTCATCAGAAGCTTATATATTTCACCTGTTTGTCTTGTCAGTAAAAAGACTTCTTCATCGGTGAGTTTTTCGTTTAATTATACTTAATTATACGAAATTTCGTTTAATTATACGAAAGCTGAAATAAACAACTAAACATATTTTAAAACCAACCGGTCTTAAGGATATTGTTTAATTCGTCGATCACTATGGCGTCATACGAAGAAGGTGCTTGAATTAAAATGTCCCTACCGTCACGACCTCATATCTCGTCTACGGAATAACCTCGCTTGCCATGGAAGAACATTACACGTTCCGCATTTCCATATAGATAGCTAACCCGCATTGTCCCCGAAAGCCTTAAAATTCAAGATAACCTCTTTCAAAGTGCTTTGCTCTGATCCATTCTAAGATAATGGTAGAGAAAATCTAATTGAAAGTTCTCGTCGCCGAGAACTTTGTTTGAAAATGGCGGCAAGTTCTATAAAGCCATTATGGAGCAGGCCAAGATATAATCACTTGTCCGGGATTTTCTGCGAAAATTTTGTCATCCTCTTCTATTTGACCTTTTAAAAGGACATTCATGAACAAGCAAGAAAGAATAAGTGTGTAAAATGATTCAAAGAAATAATGTTAAAGTGTAACATGATAGCCTAAAACTGCATTTGCTAAACTAAGTTCTGAATTAAGTAATTCATTTTGAGGAAAGTGTATATATGTATATATGTATTGCGCTTTAATTGGAGTTATAAAATTGAATTAATTTAGTCATACTTATTAAAAATAATAATGCTAAATAATTTTTTAAATCTCCGTTTCTAGTTCTTTATCAAAATATTGTTCTACGTTTGTTCAGTTTTATACAGAAAGTATAATTTACTTTTAAATTAGGGGCAAACTCTAAGATAATGGTAGATTTAAATCGGCTTATACATTTAATGTGCCTCTAAGGATTGTAATGATAGTCTAATTGAATTTATAAATGAAATTACAGTAAAATATAAATAAATATATCGGCAGAATAAAAATTAAAGAAAATTATATTTTAAGAACAAGTGAAAATCAAATGAAACTACATCGAAAATTGCAAAAATGCAATTACGTTAGCAACTGAAATGTCTGGAAAAGAATTTTGTTGTTATTAAAATACTTGGAAACGAAACAATCCATTAAAATGCCGTTTGCAGTAAAAGGAAAACTAATTTTGAAGGCTTTTTTGCCTACATGTTTATAATGATGCTAAACAGATGACATCTTGTAACTTGTTCAAATAAAAATGGTTATAATGTAAGGAAAAACGCAGTCGTTGTTTTATGAAGCAGCAAGTATCTCAAGGAATTCAAAAAGGTACCTTTAAATGTTCTTTCAAACTGTATTTGCATTTAGAAATTAAAAGACAGGGGAAACTTCAGTACTCGAAATATTACAATTGCCCATTACCATTGGTTTAAATCTTTCAGCAAAGTTAGAGAAACTTTATAAGAAAGTTTTTCTAATAGTTCTTTATGTATACACTTCTCTAACTGTCCAAGAAAAACAGAGAGGACATGTGCCTGAAACCTTACGGAAGCTTCAACATTTTTTTCGTACAATTATTGCACTATATATCGAGATGTGCTGAATGCATACTAAATAATTTCTTTTCTGTTTCGAATTTTTGTGACAAAATTCTTTTGTATTGTCTTTTATCTAATCACAAACTGCATTTCAGTACTCTTCATCGGTTTTGTGCTATGGAAGTTTTGCAAAAGTGAAAATCCTTTTTGGAATACCGTATTACTACAAAAATTTTATAATTAGCAGAAACAAATATAATTATGAAGAAAAACAATTTCAAGGAGCTCAAGAAAGCTCTTTGATTTGAATTTCTATAAACGTATTTGCATAAAATTTGAAAATAAAACCATTATAAACAATGGTTGGCATTATTATATTCACAATATGCTTTCTTAAGTCCTCTCTTCATTTAGTTAACTATTATTCGTGAGGTTTGCACTTTTGATCCCGTTTTGCTTATAAAGACAAAAATCAAAAACATTCATTTGGCAATAGGATTGATTATTTAGCAGAACAATTCAATGCAAAATAAGAATAATTTCAAGGTTTTTCATAAAGAATCCAAATTTGAATTCACTTCTAAGTCTGCCATATTTCAGTCATTTATACAGTTTTGTTCTGTTGATACTTTCGTCTACTATGTAACCTACTCACAAACACAACAAAGAAAAATGAGCTTATATTACTTCTGAATATTTTTAGACTTCTTTTAGATATCATTACATTTTGTGTCGACTAACCAAAGTTACCGCTTACAAGAAAATAAATAAATAAAATTTAAACTGCAACTCTCGGTAACTTAACCTTTTAGACTTCACTATAAAAATATTGGATTTATAAATCTTCTTGTGCCAATGAAAAGATTTTCAAAATTTCCCCAGAATAATAAATAGGCTGTCGACTTCAATTTAAATTTCTGAAATAAATATCCCAGGAAATGACTGTTACAGTTTACTTACACCAAAACTTCCAAATAGTATTTAATCCAGGAGTGCAATATATTTTTCACGCGCTATTTGATAATTTTATTTCTAAGACATTAATATATTCCTTTCTATAGAAACTTCATCTCAAAAACATCTTGTATTGAGCGGAAATAAACAATGAAATTAAATATACTTAATTTCTAAAAATAACAGAAAATATGTTGTTTACTGTTATGATGATGACTTACTCACAGAAGAAAAAATAATGATAATTACTAATATTTTCAAATTCTATAACTTTAAATAAGTGTATTATCAGCTTGCATTTTAATTTCGTCTGCTAGTTTACAGCAAATGCTGCAAACGCTGTAAGTGTTATTGCTCCTTCGTTTGCGTGTGACAAAAATATTTCTGCATATATATTTTTTTTGTTTTTCATAAACCTTTGTATACTATGAACGTAAATTAAAAATACATATTCATAATATAAACACGATATTTTTTACTATTTGGAGTTTAAATTTTTTTCTATCAATTTACATAAAGTGTTCAAAATCATATTCAGGTATAACATTTCTGCTGTCAATCTACGAGTCAAATATTATCATTGTATATTTTAGTATTCAGGATTTTGTGTATTGGAATGGTAACGTGAGTTGAATCATTTCATTTTGTTTCCGAGTAACAGATTCGGAGTAAAAATAATAGCTGTGAAGGTATTAATGTGATATTTGTAAACATCATGTTTTCTGCAAATATTTTATTACTATTTGAAGTACCCGGTATTACGCTAATTTCATTTGAGAAAAGGGAGTATTTTTTTCGAAATTCCGTTTTTGAAATATTCACGGTAAAGAGCAGCCTTAAATTTTGCTTTGAAGTCTCTACGCTGTTCTAGAAACCACGCCTGCAGCTAACGGTTTTAGTAAGAACTGATAGATAGTTCTTTAGTTATCAGTTATATCTTGTTTTTTCAAACATGAGCTTTCGAAATCCTTTACGGGAATTTTAAATTTAAAGCATCAATATTTGTAAAAATTACGGAATCTAAATTTTGATATGACCTTTTGGTTAAGAACATTATATTTAGCAAAAGTTTATATTCCCTTTATAAGTTAAAACACAAAATATTTAACTCCTGTAAGTTTTAAACTAACTGATATATTTGATTTTAAAATTTGACGCAATGTTCGGGGGTCATACTCAAATTTAAGAATAGAAGGGTTTCATCCATATTGATCAATATAATTGAAAAATATTGTACAGTGTAATGTTTAAAGGGAAATCTTAATCACAGAGTCTTTTAGAATTCCTGTCGTAGAAAACCATGGCAAACTCCAATACTGGCATGTAAAACAACTCGAAATATCGTTCTTCACCTCTTTCGAAATATTCACGAAACACTAATACAGAGAGCACTTAAATTTCACTTTAAAAGTTATAAATTTTTCTGGAAAGTTTTACAGTGTTCTGAAGAATAAACGAACACGGCGCTATCTAACTGTTATAGCAGCGGAAACGCAACAACGGCGAGGTGAATCTAAGATGTATACCCAAAATATATGACGTGTACCCAGTATAGGTGATGTGAACACAACTTTCTAATACAGACGATATGCGTACAGAACCCTTGGCTTGGTTTTTCGAAATCTTATGTAGAATGTGACTTTCCTTTCGTTTTGAAGGTGGAACGTGCAAAGTTTCATCAAGAGGTTTAGGTTTTGTATGAATTACAAACACAAAAACAAACAGATGGAAATTTTTCTTTATGTAGAGGGTGGTCATAAAAAGAAACTTTCCCATATATAAGCCTAGCTTAGTCTATCCGCTGAACCCATCAAAATGAAATTTCAGAGATTGTTAACTGAAGGTATGAGCTCGAGATTGTGATGATGTTAAACAATAGAGCTCTCACGATTACGGTTACTAAAATATATTTCGAAATTTTCGAATGGAAACACCCACTGTTTTCACAAATTGATCAGCACACTGAAAACCATAAATAGCGTTAGAACGATACACACATGGCAAAAATTGCCGGCGTAAAACATTTGCAAACAAGAGCATTTCAAAGGACAACACTAGAAAGGAAAGGGAAAGCATTTAATTGAATTACAAGTTTTTAAAGTGTCAACATTTCCAGATACAGTCATCTCTCATAATTTTCCAGTTTTGTGGCCACCGCCAATTCCCCCGACTTCATTTCGATGAATTTCTGTTTCTGGGGTTATTTGAAACTTAAGGTGTAGATTAAACATATGATATTTGTGTGAATTGAAAGATGCCATAAAACGTGAAATTATACAGATTTCTCCTACGCGCGTTTGTCTTTGCTGTTAACAATCTCTCGCATGCAGTGCGTTATCGTCTGCGAAAGTGAACATTTCAAAAATTTGTAATTCCAATAAAAGTTAATTTTCCCTCTCCATTCTTGTGTTGTCACAGGTCCTTTACAAGGATTTTCTTTGCAGGTATTTTATGCTGGCAATTTGTAATTTTTGTGTCATTCCAACGCTATTAAACGTGGGTATTTCCTTTGAAAATTTCGAAAATTTCTTTTACTGCAAGTGCTCTCAGTTACATGAGAGCTGTATGTTTTTAAATCATTACAGTCTAAAGCAAACGCACACCTTCAAATAACAATATTTGAAATTTCACTTCGATTAGTTAAGCTGATAAAGCCGCTAGGGTTCATATATTGCAGTTATTTTATGACAACCCTGTATACAGATTGTTAAGTTTATAAATAATAATATAAAATTAAATTTTGATTCCTTTTGATATTTCCGTTTTGGATTTCTCTGAATGTAAAACTAAATTAAACACTCTCGTAAAATCTTAAAATTCTTCACATTTATGCAGAATAAGTATTTGTTAATTAAAGAGGGAAGTCAGTTAGAAAGCTGCAAAGAGAAAGATCCAGCCATTCCCCGATAGTTGCTAATCGTATACAGATCCTTTCAAGTTTTATTTTAAAATCGAAGAAACTATGGATAAATGATGAAACAACATTATAGTTAGGGTATCTCGCACTACATGTGGTAAGTGAATTAAAATGCTAACTAGAAATTGCAATAGATAATTTTAGTTTCAAGGTATTTATACTTCTTTAAAATTAAAATTTACTATTCATATCCTATAAAGACAACAATGATAAAGACAAAGCTCATTTAATCAAAAACAAAGTTATTAAATTTATGTAAATAACTTATTCATCTGTTCGAAAACGAATGATAAAATGTATAGTTTTTATATAGAGAGCAGTCCTTTTGGATATGAACTACGGTAGCAATTAGTCCTTCGAAAACACTTTCACTGTTGCTATTTAGTACCGGATAGCAAGCAGAAATTTCGGTTTCTGTACAGTCGCTTTCATCTGCTCAACACATTATTTTAAATTTCAGGAAAACAGCAATTTACCTTGTATGACTCTCTGGTCTATCTTTTAATGTAACAGCTGAAATACGTGTAGAAACCACACGGGGGAAGGGTAAAAAGAATCCTTTATTAACTTTTTTAAAATTCACAATGCGTCGACTTGACGCTAACACACTATGCCTCATTCGGGTGGTAACTCAAATAACGAAAACTAAACTAAAATTCGAAGATAATAACGAGTAGTAGAATTACGCTGCAGGGCTCAAAATAATTCTGTTTTCTAAAACAGTGTCGAATATCTAGCGGCAGCAAATTAATAGCTGTTACGCCACGTTAACCAGCAATAAATGCAAATTAGAAGCTCACGCTACAAAAAGTACAGTGTTCGCCCACACTCTCTAACTTTCCCTTCTAGAACTCAGTACTTAAACCTTTTCTCCTCAAGGTAGAAATTTGCATTACTTCACGCGCGCTACCAAATTCAAATATTCTGGCATTGACAATGAAGGAAATACAGGCTTATAGGAAAGAAAGTAAAATTAAATTAAATTGGTTATTTAAAATAAATATAATCCCTACAACCTGATTTATGAAGGAGATCGAATAAGCTGAAATTTAAGAAAATAATTCTGAATAAAGAAGTAAACAAATTTACAAAGCAACTGTGTCTGTTTTTCATTTATTTTGTTTTCGTTTTTCACAATTTACATAGAATGCAATTACAAATATTAAATATTTATCGAATATGAATATTTAATCGACCCTTGAAAGCAAGCCGAAAAGATCTCAATATTTCCAAATTTTGAAATTAAATATCTTTGTCAATTTTTGTTTCATGAGAGTTAGACTTCTTTTGCTTGGATTTTTATAATGAATGTAAACATATTCTAAATATTATGAAACAAGGAACTGTTTAAAAACTTAGATTTTGAAATTTTGACAATAAAACATTAATATTTACGTCATTTAAGCATTTAAAGTGGAAGTATACAAACTACGATTAAGGGCTAGAAAAAGAAAGCATAGAATTTTATTATATTTTGAGAATTCACAATGCAGAATACATTAGTATCAAAATTTGTTGTAAATGTTATTGTGGCTTATTAAATACGTTCGTAAAGCACATTATGTTCAATTGTAAAATATTTCTAAACTTATAAACTACTGTGTTCACTAAGTTGTTGAAATATTTAACTCTCGAATCCTCCATCTCCGTTGAACTTTAGATGAGGACAGAGAGTAATGGTTGATGAAGTTCGAAATTCATATTCTACCCTAAAAGCTTCTACAATAAATATCTTTCGTTCCTCTGCGGAATAGAGCAGAAGATGAGAAATCTGGAATGTACTTCTATCTATTCAAGTGCTCCAAAACATCCATCTATTCACAGTTGGCGTGAACTGTCACCGCCAAGATTTGACAAATGGCGCCATGGCTGCAATAGTTCTTGAGTCAAAGCCATTCAGTTATTCGCATTCAGTTGCTGAATTCAATAGCTGGCGATGTCGCGACCATTTATCAGAAGATGGTTTCTATCAACTATCAAAAGGCCATTGAGCTAGCTAGTGGTATTGGTGATCGGCAGAGAAGGAAACAGGAATAATTTTCTGGTGGCGTTCTCTCGAGCTGAAAGTGTTTACCACAACAGATATACATTTTCTCTCCAGTCCGATGAGAATAAAGTGTGTTTTGATGGAACTCTCGCATTTGGGAATGATTTTATATATTTTTTCTCATAGCAGTACTGAAATCATAAAATAATATATAAATAAAATGCATCATATAATATAACTAAATGTGTGGCATTTTTCAATGGCGAACTCTAGCTGTGTATAAGCGTTGCCCTCTACTAAGGGCAAACTGAGGCCTGAAATTCATAATTCACAAATAGCAAGATCGGGAGAAAAGAGTGGATGATTTTATATCGCTTTAATATATATAAAGTGGATTTTGTATCATTTTAATGTGTATAAATGGATTTTATATCTTTTTAATATGTTCACGCTACTGAAGTGTCTATCTTGCTAGAAGAAAAGACGCATTATTATGTTGAAGTGGGAATCTTAATGTTTGCTTTGCTTCTTAAAGAGGTTTTAGAAAATCGTAAGTGACGCACCAGTTAGATAAAGCTGTTTTCTGTTCTTCTAACTTTATGGTTTCGACCAGCACTGTACTTTTGAGGAAAAGGACGAATATTATTATTTTCATTGCTCGTTCTATTTTCATCATTGTTGATTTGGGATCGTCTTCAAAGACCGACACTTTGCTGCCTTATTAGAAAGTAATGAAACGATAACTACGTTTCATCATCAGTTATTATTTTAGATATAATGCAGTAATTCACCATGATTAAGTAGCTTTAAGGTTTCTTAACTGATTTTTCACTCTTTTCGTTTTGGTGATTTGTTAATTTATAGGGGACTCATTGACAAATTAACATTTTATACGAAATTCTTTATCAATAATTTTGCGTATAGCTTCGGCTACAGTGTTATGTTCCTTCTGTACCATTTGGTAGATACAGCGATTATCATTGTGTCAGGACTGAGTGTTCTGTGCATACTCTTGGGGAACATATTCGTGAAGTTGTTAAAGTCCTGATCTTGAACAGGAAGCTGAATGCAGCTATGTTCAGTGGAAGTGGTAGAATAACTGCACGCAAGGAGGGTTTTAAAATTACTCTTTTATTAAACTACTATTTACAGCCACATCCCAACGCGGAAGGGATAACAGAAAATAATGCCCGCACTTGGGTCTAAACTGAATCAAATAATTTAAAATAAAGTGAGTAGAAATTAAGTAGTCGTTGCTCACAGAGCTATAAACGCGAGGTTGGCCTCTATGCTAAACTATCAGTGGTGCGTAGCAAGATTTAGCTAATACTAACGTACTTAGATTACTTCAATAAGTGTTAGAGTAACAGCGCTAAGGCTAAGAATTTAAACACTAGCTGGTCAGGTGGGCGTCGAACACAGCCGCAGCGATCTGAGACTAAAAGCTCTCTCACACTGAGAAATTCCTTGCTAACCTTTTAAATACAAAACTTGGCTCCACTTCAAATTAGCATAAAGCTGAAAAGCGCCCTCATTCTAACGGGAAGTTGAAATAAGAGTTGATAGGAAAGAGAAATGAACATAAAACTTTGTTAGTTGAAACTAAAACCTTACAATTGATTAGCATTTCCTGGGACTACAGCTGACACAGGTCTTCCTAGTACTCATCCAAGAGGGAAGTTTGACCTCTATGAAATTCTACAAAGCATTTCAATACACTGGCACGCGATGGGCCTTTTACAATATGTTAATTTTAAAAGTATTAAATGCATTCTTCTTGTTTTAATACGAATTTAAAATCATAGAAAATCATAATGTGATAATACTTCTGCGTAAGCGCCATTTAAATTTCTTTCAAACTTCTTCTGATTTAGGTAAGTTGCCATTGTTGTCACAAATTATCGTCTGCTGACATAAGAGTTTTTACCAGTGGCGGCTCGTAATAAGCACTGTGGAACTGCAGCACCCCCTGTTTCCACTTATTATTATTTATTTTTAATATTTAATATAATGAGCCCTTATTTCTTTAATTCTTTCTTTATACTTCTACAATATATAATCCTTAAACTTAATGTCAGTAGCCATCCTCCAGTTTATGAAAAAGGTACGAAAGTTTTTGTATGGACCTGCGCTTCACAAGGCTGTTCTGCGCAAGCGCGCACAGAAAGCAGCACTCGAGCCAGGGCAATAAAACAGCACTGTCGCTCTTACAGTGCCGAAATTCTGGAAACGTGTTTATTTCTTACTCAGCGCGTGTGGTATTTGGCTGTTCTGCGCATGCGCTCTTAGGAAGCAGCGTACGAGGCTGAGAGGGAGAGATCACTGTCGCTTTTACAGTGCCGAATCTGGAGTATCGTTGGGAGCTGGTTCTTTTTTTCACTCTGCGTGTGCTGTGTTTAAAAATCATATACCATATTCTTGGTTAGATTATTTTTCAGCTATTTTATTTGATTCGTTTTTTCGGTTCTTTTATTTTACAGAAAACTTTAACCATGTCCTTGCATCCTCAAGTAATAAATTCTGTGACTGTAAGTGAACTTCAAGAGCTTTCGTTTTCATGCGCTTGCAATGCTTTCAATATAGAAAAATTTCCTCAGTTGTCATCCAAAGATCAAGGAGAAAATTATTGATATCTTCGCTCAAATTAAAATAAGAAGAATGGATTTCATTTTTAAATGAATAGGTAAAGCTTGAACTGTAACAATTTAAGTTAATTAATTACGAAATGCTTAATTTTTCTTTTGTAAAATTTCATGAAAGTTTCAAAATAAATTTTCCTTTTATACATGTTTGTTTCCCTTTACACAGGTTTAAAACAAAGGTTAAATTTTTTTGGAACAGCACCCCCACTAATTTTAGCTTCGAGCCGCCACTGAATCTAACAAATAATGTTCTTTTAGCGCATATTGTCTGTCCATGTCTAAAAGATTTCAAGTGACCTATGTATTAGAGATTTGGTTTATTTCCTGATAATTATCCCGTTTGAGTTATTTCTTGATATAATCGATTAGAATTTTAAAAGATGTGGAAGATTTAAAAGTATTTAAGGAAATAAAGCAGGAAACAGTTATAAAACTTGATTTTCTTAATTTTTCATGTAACTGATGCTGTTTATTCTTAGGGAAAGTAATTTTAAATGCATTTCTGTGCATAATTTCATCATTCATATGCCGAGATCATGACTGCATAGTGATTGAGTATATCCTGAAAGAATTAAGCCACTTCCTGAATTTTTTCTTCCCTAATTTACACGCAAAGGTCATTTATTTGTGATACTTACATATTCTGATAATTAGAATAGACAGAGAAAATCATTTTTTATCGTATTTACGTATGCAATAAGAAATGCGTTAATAATGTACGTAAACACGAATATCTAAAATCATTAACATATGATGGGTACACCTTTACCTAAATTACTTGTATAACAATCACTTAATTTCCATGAATCAATTAAGGTTGTAGACAAACCTGCGTGCATATATCTAAATTGAAAATATTTTATACTACTCAGATGAAATTTCCTTTTACGTTCACTTTTCGCATGACAACTAGATTATATTGCGAAAATAGTTTTCTCCTCGACACTAAGTAAGATTAGGAAGTTCATTCAGAGCCAAGAAGTGACTTCGTCGGCATGTCTGTTATTACAACACTTCCTCTAAGATCAGCCTAAGAGGTATAAGCTTCTTGAGATAGATGGGGATTACCCATTCGCTGCCCTTTAAATCAAAGGAGTTCAATTTACGTTCAGTAAACCTGCGACGATGCAATCACATCTTGTTTATTTAGTATCAAACATCAAGCTAAAATATAACCCTAAAGCGAGGGAGTGAACTTATTCCTTAAAGACAAGTTTTAATTATTATAACATTTTACGTCAAAAGCTTGTATTAATATTTTAGATTAGCAGTTTAGAAAGGTATTACGTAAATTTGAACGGATATTTCATTGAATTATTATACTTAATAATATTTGAATTGATTAAAATTAAATGTCTTTGAAATTCTTAATATAATTTTCCTGTAATGTATAATACAAATAACAGGACGCAGACATCCCGCAGATTAGGTGAAATAACATTTCAATATGCAAGCAATGATAAATTGCCTCCCTAGAAGATATAATAAAGTACTTCTTGTTGCATTATTTGTATTTCATAATTTAGTTATTTGATAATACATTTTCTGCTTGGCCTTTAAAATATCACTGACAATTTCTTTCAATTTAGCAGTAACTTGTTCAAAAATCACATTGATCTTTCGAGTGTTTCGATATATAATTCCTTTCTTTCAATCCTTTGCTATCCTACCGAGCGGCCGGGAGGTAAAGGCCTCCGAACGCTTGTAGTTCGGTCTGAAGTTCGAATCTCGGGAGCGGAATGGTTGCATCGGCGCTGTGGTAATTCTCATGTGTAACATGCATACGAGGCAGTTTTTCTTAGAACGTCCTCCACCATGACATCCTGCTTAGGCATATTGACCTAGTGTGCTTTGCCATAATTAAATTTTAAAAACTCAAACCAATCCTTTGGTCTACACATTCAGATGCAAGTTTTATATTAATTTAGGCGCATTTATTTTAATATTGTTTAAGTGTATTATTCTTGTTTAGTTTCAAAAATGCTCCTGTAAATTCATCAAGCTTTTTTTTTAATTCGACAGTTTGTAACTCATTCAAGTACTATAATTTCGTACGAGAAATGTGGTCAAAATATTTTTTTGCATTTCTCAAACATGATGCAATAAATTAAATGAAACATGAAACAGTAAATTGAACATATATTAAATGTTTTAAACTAAGAAAAGCCAGATTTTTTGGGGGGAGAGGTAACAATTACGTAATGTGTACGAGTAAAGTTCAGTAACTGAGTGAGGAAATTCGAAAGAAAGAAGGCTTATACAGTCGCAGCGTGCACTCGTAACGCCTAAAATTTTGTACAAAACAAACTTATCAACACTGTACAATTCGCTTCTAAGTAGAAAGTTAAATATTGAGTTTGTAACATATTACGCTTCTGTCCAAAATAAAATTTTGACACTTAGCTTGAAGGTATGACTCATGCTTAAATCTTGATCGTGGAAATGTCTGAATTCTTATAAAATGCAAGATCCTTTGTCAAGTAATAGCGTATCAGATAAGCTATTTTATTCGCAAAAGAATCATTCTTAAATTAATCACTGTCTTATATTTTAAAGTGGCTAGGCGCAAGAGGTTGGAATTAATGATGAAGAAAAGAAACTGGATTTCTCTGCGCGTCGAAGGCAGGAATTAATCACAAGAAGGATTATGTTCAAATAATAATAAGGATAGAAAACTATCATTAATCAAACATGTTCAGATCGCGCTTAATGATATAGATAGGAATAAGAAAATTAATGGTAAGTGTAGCAAATCCAATTGATTTTGAAGAAGAGGAAAATTAAATATTAAGTGAAGGATTTTATATCATATAAGAATAGATTAAGCCGTCGAGACCAAAGTATTTCAGTTTTTAATACATTTTTATCACATTATATTCTGCAAATGATTAATTTAATCTTATTCATAAGGTACATCATCGGGCATAAAAATATGGAAATCTAATGCAAGAATCTGAAAAGTACAAAATCGATGTTTACGTTTCCGTCATTATAAAAAAATTTACAAAATTAAATTTGGAAGGCAGTACTACTTGATTTTCACAGTCCCCTATATAAAAAAGGCACCAAGATTATCGCCAAGTTCAAATTACTCTCATATAGTTTGTGGTTTCCATATCTCCCCGATTGTTTTTAATGAGGCATGAAAATGCTTCATTTTCCCACAGGATATTTACCATATGAGTTTCGAAAGATGAGACTCTAGGTGATGTCAAGCCGTATACCTTTTCTTTAGTTTCACCATTTCACACAGCCCCACAATCTTTCCACATTTTTGGTCTGAGCGCTCGTTGTTTAATCAACAGTATTAAATGTGTGATTCACAATTAAATATCTGTAACAAGCCTTTTCAAGCTCATCTGTCTTATAGGTTTGTCAGCAATTTGAATGTATTGTCGATTCTTCGATTACGTAGTTTACAGTCATTGATATTAGTGTGCTTTCAGATTTGGAACCTGAACAAGAAAGCACTGACTACTTTCACGGCTTAACTCGTCGAATATCCACCGTTGAGGAAGTATCCTGACAGCTTTGTTTTTTCGCTGCGTTGCTTCAGGCATATCATTGCATTGAATATTTTTTATCATTTATTATTGTGTGATTATTGTTTATTATCATTTATTCCTCAAATTTCGGAAATAGAAGACGAAAATGAAAGTTTTTATGCCTACCTTTCGTTTAGCTACAGTTTTTTTACATAATTTGACAGTTTATCGCGGGAGCCGTGAAATCAGGTACTACCTGTAACGCATACTAGCAAAGAAATGGTACTTCATTTGTTGTACGTTTAAGGTCAAGACATTAGAATTATTAAAACAGTCTCCGATTCGTCTGAAAATAGAAATAATGTTGATTTAAAAGAAATAAACGTCATTGGGCCAACAACTGCAAAATAAAGGTCAGGTAAGATCTCTTAAGCCAGATAAAAGGAGTCGATGCAT
>KK112094.1:137808-157794 GCA_000611955.2 Stegodyphus mimosarum
TATGTGATGTGCCATGATGATGTGATGTAGTCGTAGCTTAAAGTAACAAACGATGGTAACAAAAAGAATCCATTTATTATTTTTCGTGAAAAACAGCTGTGTTAAAATTTACATCTTCGGAGAGCAATTAATAGCTTTTTGTATTCATGTTTACTCCATCATTACATTAATGAAAAGACCGCCCGATGATCAAGATCAAGATCAAGATAGTACTTTCGGTTCAAGGTGTCAACTACTAATGAGTTTCAACCTATATATCAAGAAAGGCCGGAGGCCGCTCACTTTTGTTTAGATAAATCAGAGGTGCTTAGCACCGCGCCCTTAGGCGAAAGAATGGTCTATGTGGCAAAGTCATACAGGAAGGCAGTCATGAAATTATAAATTGATATACTTTTGTAGATGTAGAAACATTCGAAAAATTTTTGAGCAGGTGCTGGGTGCGTGCTATTTGCAGTGAGGAATTGAGTGACTGAAATGAACATGAAATACGGAGAGTAAGTCAGGTTGCAGGATAATCTTTTAAGCGATTTTAAGACGAAAAATAATAGTCCATAAGGCTATTTCAAATTACTCTTCACAAAGTCCGTAATTTGGCTTTGCCAGATAATAAAATACACTTAAAACTCAACACAAAAATAGTTAATCATATCACGAATTCTTGAGTATATGAAATGCAATTAAATACTGGGTACTATTTACAATATGTACACTTTCACCACTTTGAGTTGTGATGAATAGAACGTGGTCGCTTAACCAGATTTTCTTCTGTTGGATCATAGTTTGCGAGATTTTTAATAGCATTATATGGTGAATTCTGAACTTGGATAAAGAATTTGTGCGAAATTATTAAGATCTGTTCTTGTATTTCAGGAATCTTCAGGTCTTGATACAGCTGGATATTTCTAATAAACCAGGGTGCTGAGGTTATTGAGCGTAGAATTTTATTCTGTAGATAGCTAAGTTTCTTTCTATGGGTTTTGCAAGCCGTGGCCCAAGTGGGGACTGCGTATAAGAGAATTGGTCGAATAAGCATCAGGTAAAGATTGCGTTTAGTATTCAGATTTAATTTAGAATTTTTCCCTAGAAGCGGGTAAAGAGCCATAAAAGCTGCATTAGCTTTGTTGGTGATATAACTGATGTGTTCTTTGAAAGTGAGCTGTGCATCAATATACACTCCAAGATATTTGTACGAATTGGCCGAAGGGATAAGAGTATCATGAATTTTTATATTGATATCCAGAGGGTAGTTTTTCTTATATCTTCTGTACATAACTATACAGCATTTGGTGGGATTAAGATTGATTTTCCATCTGGTGCACCATTTTTCTATTATTTTAATTTGGCTATTCAGTTTGTCTATTGCATGTTGCGGGTTTAAGGAATTAGTAAGTATTACCGTATCATCGGCATATTTAAGGATTTTTGCATTTTGCGGCTTGGGCATGTCACTTGCATATAGATTAAAGTTTGCTGGAGAGATGACGGAACCTTGAGGTAGTCCTCTATGAATATTTTTATGTGTGGACAAAGCATCACCACAGCGGACTTGGAAGGTACGATCTTCTAAATAGGAAATCATGAGATTTAAGAAACTTGAAGGAGGGTTTAATTTCGATAACTTGCATATTAAACCAGCATGCCACACTCGATCGAAGGCCTTTTCGAAGTCGAGGTAGCATGCGGCAACTCCGTTTTTCTTCTGAAATTCTACGGCAATGAATTCTATGAGATTAAGAATTTGATGCGATGTTGAATGAGCTTTTTTAAACCCGAACTGCTGATCGTCTGTATCAATTAATTTGTCAGTGAAAATTTGGAGTCTTGAGGCAATTACGCGTTCAAACACTTTGCTGATAGCGGGTAGAAGGCTGATAGGTCGATAGCTGGATACTTCTTTTGGATTTTTGCCTGGTTTCGGGATCATTATTACAATTGAATGTTTCCATTTTTTCGGAAAATAAGAGAGCCTAATACATGAATTAATTAAATTGCACAGTAGAATTATACAGTTTTTCGGTAGAACTTTAAGGGCTTCATTACTTATGTTGTCAAAGCCTCTGGCTTTTTTATTCTTTAGCTTCCTGAGGATTTCTTGGATTTCTTTGGGGGAGGTAAATTTTACATAATCTCTGTTACTTTTAAGTTTAATTTCTTCGACTTCGTTATTGATAGTATAGTCAAAAGGACTGATTTCTTCATGTTTCTCGAAAACTTTTTCAAGGCTCTCCGCCATGACTTCAGCGATTTCCGTTTCTGAGTTGTGTGTCATACCTCTGTGCGTAATAGGGTGATGAAGATTTGCTTGGTTATTGCGAAGGGATCTTGCAATTTTCCAAACCATGTTGGGTTGCATTTCTAAATTTTCAAGAAAAGAGTCCCATTTATTGGAGCGATAGCTAATTATTTCCTGTGAAATTTGACGAGTGAGGTAATTCACGTGAGTCTTGTCGTTTGGATCTCTTGTGAGTTGCCAATTTTTCCTGCATCTATTTCTTTCTTTTATAAGGTTTAAAATATAATTCGGGAGTTCTTGCGGAGAGTAATTTTTCTGCGTATAAGTTGCTGTGGCCAGTGCCTTTTGAATATGTCCGTTAAATTTGTTAATTTCATTTTCAACTTCTTCGGGATGGTTAATTACTATGCTACTGGGGATATTAATAAGTTCATTTTTATAGATAGTCCAGTTAACTTTAATCTTCGGTTTAATGAGAGGTGGGTAGAAACCATAAAAATCGAATTTTACAGGGAAATGATCAGAGGATAATTCTTCCGTCACTTCTAAGTATGGAGTAGAGTGAATATTTTTCAGTATCAGGATGTCAAGGATATCCCCTCTTCCATTAAAGTGATATCTCGTTGGAACATCTGGAGCGATGATTCTGATGTTGCTATTGAGTGCATAGTTATTAAGAATATTTCCGTTGTTGTTATTGATGCTGCAATTCCAGTTTGTATTCTTGGCGTTCATATCGCCGGCGATCAGGGTTGGGTAATCAAAATTGGTCAGGTTATCTAAGTCAGAATTAGTTAAAGTATTCTTGGGTGGGTTATATACTGAAATAAACAAGAAAGGAACGTTGAATCCAGTATAAATTAGAGCTGCAGTGGTTTCTACTCGGCCTGTATTCGGGATATTGAAGGTAGTGAACTTGATATGATTTTTAATTAGTATGGCGGTGCCGCCTCCGCTATTATGAGTGCGATCTTGTCGGATGACATTATAGCCTTGAATTTTGAATTTAAGATTTGGGTAAAGATGGGTTTCATTTAACATCATTACTTCGATATTGTGTTTGTTCAGATAATTCGCCAATTCATATTTCTGTTTATTTACTCCGTTGGCATTAAAGAAGGAGACTTTAAGGAAACTAGTAGTAGTTGCAATAAGGCTTGGGTTAAACTGTGGGCCTCTAGAAGTCATAATTTTGGTTCATATAATATTCGATCGCTGCCATGCCGATCTCGAATTTCTCTATTAAAGTCTTGGTAGACATGAATTTCATGAAAAATGCTTTGGCTTGCATAAGTTGCGTTTTAATCCATTCGAAGAAATTTGGTGTTTCCTGATTGGATGGTTTTTCTCTTCTCCACGCTGAAGGTGGGTCAGGGACATTCTGTAGATTGCGTGACGGCAATTTGGGGAAGTCATCTTCTTTTAAAGTAAATCCAGGTTTAGTATTTTTACTATTTGAATTTTGCTCGGATTTTCGCTCTGCAATTCGCTTCTTGATGTTTTCTGGGTTTTTGCTGCATCCGCGGTAGGATGAAACATGATTTTGTCCGCAAAGTACACAGACAGGCTGGTCTATATCTTTTAACATAGGTAATTTCGTGCATTTGTGCGCATTTTAAACACCGTGGGGTGTAATGGCACAGGTCCCGTGTATGCCCATATCTTTGGCATTTATGACATTGAACGTGACCTGGCCGTGATTTATATTTCACAATCTGGACATTAAGGCCTCTCAGCTTCTTAATTCCGAATATCTGCTTTCCTTCTTCGCTTCGTTGGACGTCAGTCACGAAAACTGGCAAATTGACGATATCTCCGTTCTTGATGGCAGTGAACCCGATGTTCCTTTGCGAGTTCTTTTATAATCACTGGAAAGGTGGAGCTTCCAAAAAATGACGTCAGCTTCGTCAGCCAATCCAGTTCGCTTTAAATATTTCCAGAACATTCACTAACTGTACGTGTAGGAAAAGCGGGAAAATCAATTTGACTACGGGGCTGTGACTTTAATTCCACGTACTTTCGAATAAGAGATCGTCGCCATTAAAATGAAAAGAATATGCATTTAGAATTGTGATTGAGGAATAAACAAAAATAAAAGACGAAATTTAATTTAGGGTTTATATGTACTTTTGACTATGGAATATTATTATTACATATATATATACATGCTAAATATATGCTTACATATATTTGATACTTCCGATTGATATAAAAAAGGGAGATGCACAACTAAATGTTAAAGTAATTCTATGTAAAACTTTGAACTTTCTACGGATAATCGTTTTTAAGTTATGCGAGATTTGGTTTGATAGATTATAGCAAATAGTAGAGCTATTTCCTTAAGGAGAAGGATGCCTTCGTGGAGGATTTTCTAGTTAAAATTATACGTATACACATTTTACGTACTAACGTATACACGTTACATATGGGAAAAACCACAAAAACGCCCATGCATCCAGCAAGTTCGCCTGAATACAACCCACTTCGGAACTACCTGTGTTGAAGGACGCCACGGAAAAATACTTCTGAATCCACTTTAAATCCATTTTATAGTCCGTTTTGGAAAACAAATTAATCCTTTATTCTGTCCGTACTTACAGACATCACAAAATGTTATATACGTTAACTTATTTGCATCCTTCTGGGAGGCAACGGAAATTAAAATGACAGTAAAAACAATGGTTAATAAACATAAAACCTTACTAGTTTCTTTTGAAATTATGTTTGCTTGTAGGCAAACTCTGAGTCCCTGAAATGCCATGCGTGCATCGGAAAAGTTGCATCGATGCAGTTGGGTCTTAGGAGACTAGCTCTAAGACAATGCATCATCCGACGCGTTGAGATTTAACAATTCATGCATGGGCCGAAAGAAGTTGCACTCAGGTAAAAAGACATCCTATTGGTTTGGCAAGAAATTGATTTCGGTTTGTACAAATATATAGTGTTATGATTATTTTGTTGTTTTGTAAATTTTATGATTTTTTTCTTTTGAGATTTGGCAGCTGACATTTTAGGTTGCAATAGAAACAAATTCTGTGCAATTTTGTTTTATTCTTAGTTTACGGTCAACCTTAATATGGGCTGCCAAAATTTTTTTTTACTTTTTTTGCTTTTATAAAGGCAAGAAAGCGGCTGAGATTCACAGCACAAATATGACAGGTTTATGATGTTGATTGATTAAGAGAACGCATATGTAAGAATTAATTTAATAAATTTTGTTCTGGAGATTTTTCACTTGAAGTTGACCAACGTTCTGGCCGACCTTCCGAAACTGAGTTTGACAAAATTAAAATCATAGTGGAACCGGATCGTCATATAACTGTACGAGAGATTGCAAAAATGTTAAATGTATCACGCACAACTATTGAAAATCATATAAAATGTCTTGTTCTCGCTATGAAGCTCCTCATTGGGTTCCTCATGAATGGAAAGAAATTCACTTTTACAATGATTCAATATTTGCGATATGCGTTTGAAACGTAATGCAGTCGAATTTCCTTGAAGCAATTTATCACTGGTGATGAAAAATGGATCGTCTACGATATCATTAATCGAAAAATATTATGGTCCAAGTATGATGAATCACCACCAATCATATCGAAAACTTAATTGCGCTACAGAAAGATCATGCTGTCCTTTTGATGGGATTACAAAGGTGCTGTGTATTTTAAGCTGCTTCCCAGCAACCAAACGATCAACTGAAATGTTTGCTGTCAACAGTTTATAAAACAGGAGGAAGTAATTAAAAAGAAAAGGCCAATATTAGCAAATCGCAAAAAAATAGTATTCTACCACGACAATGCAAGGCCTTACACATCTTTAGAAACGCAATTATTGGAGCTTCATTGAGAAGGGATGTAGCCCCCACCCACATAGCCCCGAACTTGAAACATCAGATTGTCATTTATTTTGACGTATACAAAGTTTCTTAAATGGTAAGAATTTCAAGAATAATTGTGACGTCAAATCCCACTTGGTTGAGGTTTTTGCTGATAAATTGCAGAAGTTCTATGACCGCGGAATTATGAAGTTACCGGAAAGATGGTAAAAGGTCATGGAACAGAATGGAAGATATTTGACTGATTAAAGTACATTTTTATGTAGAAAAAACTGAGTTTTATTTCGCACTAAAAATCGAAATTATTTTCTTGCCGACCCTATAGAAAAATGTTGTAATACAATACAATATATAGGCATATATTACTTAAGTAATACAATGTGTAGGTAGATATATTCGAATTATATAACTATGCACTTTCAATCTATGATTAGGATTTGCGACTTCATGAAATTTAATTGCAGTTTAAAACAGATATTAATATTAAACATTATTCTACAGCACCCAGTCAAGTGTATTATGTAGATTCAAGTTTGTTTTCGTTAAAAAGTAAATATCACAGCTGTGAAATTTTACAGGTAAAATTTGACAGCTGTGATATTTACTAAAATGTAAAAACTGTTATCATGAACATTAAAGTATTAAATATATAAAATACTTCATAAGACTGAAGAAAAGAAGTTATCACCGAAAGATAACTATTTTCATTTAATAAATAGGAGAAATTGAATTTCTTTATTCTGTTTGTAGATGAAAGGTTACTAAGCAAGCAACAGCTTAACAGTTCTTTCAGTTACTTTGGGTTTACTAAAGGAGGTTTGCTTTCTACTAATACTGCTTTTTATATATTTATACTCAAGTTCTTTTATCTGAAAATTGAACTTGTAATTTTAAGTGAGTTTTAATATGTTCCGCTTTATTAATATTGTACATAAAACACAGATTAGTTTTCATTTTTACGTAAAAAAATTAAGAAATTAAAATATATGCAAACTTTTTTGAGAAACAGAATAAATTGAATGAATTATATAAAATTCAATGAAATAATTTATATCAGTTTAAACAAATGATATTTGATTGAGTTATATTTTCAATCTGTGTAAAATATAAAACATTGCTAAGACCAAATATTGCGGGTCCTTCATCATTAGTTTGTTTAATTTAGCGGCAAAATTCTGCAGATATTTCCATGCAACTTGGGTATTATATTCTCAAATAACGGAATGAAATTTTATCAAACGTTGTCTCTTCAGTTTCTCCTAAATATTCGTGGAATAATTCATACATTTAGATGTTCTTCCGCTCCATCAAACGTTTGCATAATGAATGAAATTCCAGGTTATACAATTGTTGTTAAAGTTATCGAGTTAAGTCATATTCAAGGTTGAATGTATTGTTTCGTAATAATGTGATTCATAATCACGGATCGGTCTCAAACTAGGAGAGTATTTTCCACCTCAGCACTCCGCGAATATAAGCTCGAGTTCGAAATCCCAGTCTTCATCCCTATGTGCAGTCCTGCTTCAAATCAGTTCCATACACAGATTGATTCCAATACGCGCTGGCGGGGTGTAAACTCGCCAAACGCTCGGGGCAGATTATCTGCTTATATCACGTGGAAATATCCGTAGATTGAGGAGCATAGCTAGCAAGTCTATCGGATTGCGAAAGTCAGTGCGTTGTTATCCAGCGTATCCAGTACCCTTACTGCCTCTGAATACAAATGCTTTTCGAAGTAGTATAGGTCTCCAAAATTCTGTAATACTTCTATAGCCTATTATAGAAATGCATAATATCTATTCAGATAAGGTACACAAAGTATGCAGTTGTAGAATGTGTAGTGTACATACTACTCACGAATGAATCCATGCATGTCTAAAATGTCAAGAAATATTTATATCTCATTTATGACATGAAATGTTTACTCTACTGTATAATTTATATTATTTGTTTATTAAAACTACGAATTAGGAAAGTTATCGAACAGTTTCTGGGCTGATAAATTTAGAAGATTATTATGATATCATTATAGAAAAGCATGTGTGTAAAAGCGTCTATATGAACTTATTTCTATTGACTGGTTGCTAAATGTTTTGTGATGTTGGTAATTATTACAGCAAGCCTTTAACGGTCATTAAATCTAATTTGAGAGATTTTGCAGTAATGTCTAAAAATTACTTATTTGCGAATGCAACAGCATTGAACGCGTACCTATATGTTTTTGCCAGTGTATGTAATAACACTAAAGATGCCAAATATATGTTTCATCCACTGATGTTTATGATTAGAATAAACTAAATGTTTTATGTACGAAATTGTTATTATCAATTTAGATAATTATGTAATAACAAACGAAATTAAATAACTGTAAATTCCTAAAGATAAAAATATCATTGCGTTTAATAAATTAATTTCAATTACTCTAATAACACTTGGAATTATATAGTTAGTGAATACGCATTATAATATTGATGTCCACGCTTTAAGACATCCTGAATTGGAAAAAAAAATAAATCACATACATTAGACAACTAAGTAAAGTGCAACACTTTTTCGAATTTACAGATAAGTTTAAAAAATAATAAGAATTATAAATACATACATTCTTTACTCCAGTTTCAGGTATCAGAAACTAGAATAGAATGAACTAGAAACTATTGACGCTGTATTATGTATAATATTTGATTTTAAAATGGCATCGGTTTTAAGATCCATTCCTTAATTTCAGCATCTCCAATAGAAAAAATAATATTTTGATCTTAAGCATAATTAAAAGAAATAAAATAACAGGTTCAAATGCATCTAGAAGGTATTTTAATAACCTGTTTCTATTTATTAGCAAGATAAAACATCTACTAGAAAAGTACTTAGAAAAACTATGTAAGTAAGCATAATTCATAATTCGAAGATATACACTTAAGACGCACTCTTATCTCATTCTTTCCAAGCAACAACCAATTGGTAAATATTTTTTTGTTGCCAAACCAGGAAACAAAAGCGTTTGATGCTTCAGTTTAATACGTATGACGCCATGGTTTAAATTTAATGTAATATAACAATTTTTTCTCAATATCAATAAAAGAATTAAGGTGGAAATAACATATCGTGTCAATTATAAATAATGAAGAGTCTGCATAAATGTATGTATGATCTCGCATTGTGATAAAAATACGGAACTTAGAGCCATCAAATGAATAAACGTCCGTCTTCACCCGAATATGGGCAACTGAAGCCCAAATTTGGAATTTGGAATTTATTTTATTAGCTAGTTCATATTTTGAAAGCATTTATGCCTTTTGATTAAGAAACTGAAATATTTCAAAACGAGCAATGGCAACACTGTACGGAAAAAAAATTATCTTCAGCGCGCGAGACTGTGTATCGGAAAGTCTAAAGATATGCCCTATTAAATATTTTGTGAATTGAATTCTATAGTTTAATTGCGAACAACACGATATAAATAAAGGTGACACGCAAAACGTTAAAAAGACACCCCTTTGGGAGTAATATAAAATCTGAAGGCTTTCAGATTTTTTTAAGCCCAAAGGAGCGTTAGCTCAGAAGGACTATTAATTTCGTTTTGGCATTTTGAATCGATTCACTCTAAACGGCGAAGCGTTTTTTGGAATTATTGCCACAAAATATTATCTCCCTGTATTATATTTAATAATAATTAATATAATAATGATTAAATATAATACATAATTTTATAATTAAGTAATTAAATAAGGAAGAATCTGCATAAATGTATGTATGTTTCTCGCATTGGGATAAAACAACGGTGCTTAGAGCCATCCAATTTTGAACAACGTACGTCTCCACCCGAGTAAGGGCATCTGAAAATCCAAATTTGGAATTTCTTTTATTATCTATTTCATACTTTGTAAAGCATTTATGAGTTTTCGATTAGGAAACTCAACGATTTCAAACAGACCAATGGTAACACTGTACAAGTAAAAACATTTTTATCTCCAGCGCACGAGACTGTGTATCGAAAATTCTAAAGATATGCTCTTAAATATTTCACGATATTGCTGTTGGATTGAATTTCATGTTTTAGGTGCGAAGAACATGATATTTAATAAATAAAGGTAACACACAAAATGTTAAGAAACGCCTCTTTTTGGCGTAATATAAAATCTGAAAGCTTTCAGATTTTTTTTATTTCATATTTTGTAAAATTTACACATATTTTATTAACAGACTCTGCTTTTGGAAAGCGAGCAGTGGCAATACTTTTTGGAGCAAAGTAGATTTTTATGTACAGCGCGCAAGACTGCTGCCACTTGCAAAAATGAGTGCGAAAATTAGCATTCAGAGTTTTCGGAGTTTTTAATTAATATCTCCGTTGATTAAAGCCATACGAACATGAAAATAGTCGAAATGGCTTCCCACAAATTTTTGAAATGCGGGATTGCCTCTCTCGAAACTCAACTCTCCGCCGCTCCGGAAAAGATGATGTTATAAACAAGTTTACTGAAATACTTACTATTCTTAAATGTCATTAAGTGTATAAATTTTCTAGAACAGGAAAGCTTAAAATATGATAAGCTACCAAGATATAAACGTAGGATGCAAAATTTAGAAATTATTTCCAATAGCGTTTGAAGACTGTGTAATAAAACTGTTAAAATTTCACATCAGAATGTATGGCAGAAAATCATGATTTCAAAACTTATTTTATTCTTAAATAATTATTTTAAAACTAGTCAAATTGCTGCTATTAGGAATTTATAAAGTACTTATCAATTGGTAAAGTACTTGTTATTACAAATCATTATAATTATTAATATATTTCGCAAAACACAGTGTTCTTGAAAGAGATATTAAAAAAAAAGAAAATTTATAGTATAGTATAAAATTACACATGACAACTAGCTACCGATGTGACAACCTGAAATGATTTTTGTAATTAAATAGAATTTGAAATGGGACATAATAATGTATTTGTTTAACGAGGAGGGTTCAATCATTTTCGGTTTTCGAACTGTCCTTAGTACTTTGAAACTGTTAGACACAGCTGGAAACTCCATAACCAACAATTCTGAATGGGTAATTTTCAGTAATTCTTTGCTTAAAATACAGGATGTTTATAAAGTCTCGGACCCATTTTGATGTTTAATAACTCATAAAATAATGAAGATGTAAACAAACTTATGGCATTTATTGATGGAATAACTTATATATTTTCCTTTTCAGGTTTGAATATCTTTACTTTTGTAAATATCGTCTGCGCGTGTGGTTAATTTCAGATAATATCATTTTCCAGTCTAAATATCTGTACTTTTCTGTAATGTTCTCCGTCGAAACATCCTTTCATCTTTCTGGCATTGTTAATCGCCATAATGTGCGCATATCTGTACTTTTCTGTAATGTTCTCCGTCAAAACATGCTTTCATCTTTCTTGCATTGTTAATCGCCATAATGTGCGCATATGGGGATCTGAAATCCCCCATGAATACCGTGAGGCACAAAGGGATTCCCCAAAGGTTAATGTGTGGTGTGGACTAATTTACGACCGAGTCATTGGGCCTTCCTTTTTTACAGAAAAGACGGTCTCATCAGTCGTATATTTAGACATGTTGGAAAACTTCGTTATTTCCACAACTAGAAGAGCTTCAGCCACATATCTTTTTGTAACAAGATGGTGCACCACCTCATTGGGGTACCATCGTCCGTAGTTCTTTGAATGACAATTTTATAGGAAGATGGATTGGGCGGAAAGGTCCAATTCCTTGGCCACCCAGATCACCTGATATAACGCCTCTGGACTTTTTCCTTTGGGGATTTGTAAAGGAGGAGAGTGTCGAACATTGATAACCTAAAAGCTAGAATTACAACCGCAATAGCCTCTGTGGATGCCGACATGCTTGCCGGTACCTGGCGTGAAATTGAATGTCGACTTGATATTCTCCGTGCGACGAAGGGGACACACGTGGAAGTTTATTGACAAGGGTCATGAAACCTTTTGAGTCTATCTAACCATTTATGTTATTAATTTTAATCTATCTTTATTATTTTATGAGTTATTAAACATCAAAATGGGTCCGGGACTTTATAAACCCCCCGTATATTACAATTGGCAAGCTTGAATTCTTTTGCAAATCAAGGGCATTTTTTATGTAACATCAAAAGAAATTTTTGTAACATTCCGTTTAAAATGTTTTTAATCTATAAGCAATAAATACAATTGCTGTTAAATTTACCGATCTAAGATTTATTGTAAGTTGCACATCCATTTTCTTAATAATAGCACTCAAGACTACAGATCGGTCTTAAGCTAGAGAAAATTTCCTATCTCAGCACTCCATGAATATAAGCTCGATACGAAACCCCAGTCTTCATCCCTATGTGCGGTCCTGCATAGATTCCAATAGTCGCTGGCGGGGTGCAAACTCGGCAAACGCTTAAGCAGATTATTTCCTTATATTAAAATGCTCGGACAGATTACTGCTCGGGGCACATTATCTGCCGGAGAAAATTTAATTGCTTTAAAAAATTATTCATTTCTGTATAGATGTGGATACACAACTAATATACCATAGAAAGTTTGAAGTTATGAGGAACAATTTCTGAGAAAAGGTATGCTGAAATTCTAGGCTAGTTTTACGTTTTAATATTCTTTCGTTAAAGGACACGTGACATATATCTTAAAATTAACAATAATAGTCTTGGTTTTATTACTGTCCTCTTTCTTGTTTATATTTTTGCTTCCTTGTGAGACGTAAGGGACGTATTGTAATCGCGAAAATTTCGGGTATCTTATTTCAACAAAAATATTCATTTTGACTGCTCTCGAATCCATTTACGATGTTTTTGCGTAATATCTGTACTTACGGACAGAATAAAGGAATCCTTTCCCAAGACGGATTAAAAAAAGGATTCAAAGAGATCTTTTTTGGGACCTCTGTACGTATGTACCTCGCATAATTCAAAAACGAGTAGCCTCAGAACGTTGAAATATTGAATTTTGAATATGGGACTGCTATATCCCATATTTAAAATTTCGATGTAATTGTGCACCTTCTTTTTCGTTGCAATCGGCCGCACCAAAATTATACATATATAAATGTATACTCACTCTGTTACCTGTCTCTGTGAGCTCAAATGTTTTATTCTTAAATGTTGTTAAATGTGCGTTTTTCCCTTAATTCTTATATGTTGGTAAATGTGTGTTTTCTGCTTTCGAATTCCTCTGTTTGAATAAGAAGCAATCTATGGCAATTCTAAGTAAATGATGACACATTAATAAATGTAATATTGCTTCATGCATTAAAAGTACAGAAATTATAAATTTAAGGAAATTCGAGCAATACACACAATTCATCTGCATCCTGATAACTCAATCAGTCTCTTGAATACGTCAAGATTTATAGCTAGAACCCCAGCAATGGATATCATCTGTTATTTGCCTATGAGATACATGTAGACAGATATAAATGGGAGTAATATACCAAGGCTCGGCAAAGTTGCTATCACTGGAAATCTTGGTCTGTTCTACAGCTCCAGATAATCGTGTGAACAATGGCCATACTCCTCTTACTCCGCCCTTAATGTATTATACTATTAGAGTATCTTCTTCATTACATCATACAGTTTTGCTTCAGCTATAGTAACATTCTCTTCAGGAGATTTTGCTAAGGTTCTTCAACCATTTGCTGTAGAATGGCCTTCTGCATTCTCACATATTCGCTATGACGAATATTACAAGTAAATCCTCTTAGTAAAATGTTGAAGCAAAATTAATGTACTATTCTACAGCAGCATGTTCGGGTTAAAGGAGAAAAATGGAAACTGTAACATTCTACTTGACTTAGCTGATTTAATTTAACTGCGATATTCTAATCCAGATAGAATACTGTATGTTAAATAAATTAAGCATTATATTTTGGAAAATAAACAATTATTATAGAGCGTGATGCATATAACGCGCTTGGATGACAATACATGAGGCAAAACGCTTATGGCATCAAATAGTCATAATAATAAAAACGTTATAATAAACATCAAAATCTGATGACCACGTGACTTCCTTGTACGGAATATTAAATTATACGCATTGTGCATTTCATTTAAACTTATTGGATTGAATTAAATCTACTTCGCCGATAGCGCATAAACCACAAAATAAATGCACTCCTTAAAATTCACTATATTTGTTTACTAGAGCGACACTCTGCCACTAGGTTCACTTAAGAGCATTACAACTCATTCATCTTATAAGTGAGAATGCACGAAAATTATGTATATCATCTGAAGAATTATCTAATTTTTGCCACATGTTCTATCCAACTACTATAAAAAATCTAAAACTATGTATAAAATAAATTAAACAAACAAACAAAAGAAAAAGAAACATTTTTTCACAGATGATTCAGTATTTCTCATTCAATTAATTCAGATCTTACTTCACGACAAGGCAAAAATACATAAAAATTCAAAATATCTATATTAAAAATTGTGAATTAATCGTAAACACTTATTTCCTCGAATAAATTCCGGAATGGATGAAGCATGTTTTAATTCGCAATAATAAAAGGAGGCATTATCATTGTTGTTGCAAAGCTTAGTTTCTCTAGATTGGCAACAAATCTATTATCCTGCTAAGTTTCAAATGTAAAGAAATGTGGCCGCTATGGCCAATATAATTAGGCTTAACCGCACTTAAACAACTTTTAAATTGTTGATAATTCTGCAATTATAACATGTAGGTTAATTAAAGGCATAAAAACCTTAACCGGAGGATAAGAACAACATAATTCAATCATTTTTAAAGCAAAAAAATGTGCAATTTACAAACATATAAAAATAAAGAAACTGAGCTCACTGAGCCAAGTAATAGAGTGGATATATACATATACATATACATGTATTTATATACTTTTGGTGCGGCCTTTTCCACCTAAAATAGGAGGTGCACATCTACATGTTATAGCAGACCTATGTACAAAATTACAACGTTCTGAGGCTACTCGTTTTTGCGTTGTGCGAGATACAAACGGTCAAAACAGATATTTTCGTTGAAATATGATACCCGAAATTTTTCGCGATTACAATACCTCCTCCTTACTTCGTATAAGGAAGTGAAAATGGCAATGCATAAAAATGTGTCGAGGAGGTACACAAGGTTAATAAAAATGAGTTTTTTTATGTACTTCATACATCATTGCTCTCATTTTAGGACTATAATAGATAACTAAATGATGAATATAGTTGCATCATTTTATTTAGCTGGTATTTAGCAGATAATTACATTAGACGATTCTTCTACGACAAATAACCAATGTGTTTGATAAACGTATTTCAAGAGACTGACTAGAGTATGGCTTACTAAAACACTATTACTAAGTTTTAGACTAAGTATTAGATAACCTAATACAAAGGATATCGGTTTGGCAGGTACTGTAATAGTTTGGAAGGCAATGACGATGGGATTTAATGATTTACTCTGCAATGTCCTCTGCTCTAGAATGTCCAGCGTTTTGGTGGTTGTGTTTTTACCCTCCTACAGTGTCTTCTAAACATCAAAGTGCTTTTACATTATTCTTTTTGCCGATTCACAGAAATAACGTAATTTTACTTATTTCAAGACGTTCTCGAGTGCTTTTAATATCTGCTTTAAAAAATAAGGCTTTAAAAAAATAATTAACTGCTTTAAAAAATAAGGCGTTTTAAACACTTTATCATTGTATGTTTTGAGAGTTCAATAATCGATTTCAGTGCGCTATGTGTATTATTTAGCCCCTTCTATACTCCAAATACCTAAACATTGCATGTATTTGCGGCGATTTAGGTAGGGTGAACAATAACAAGTTGTCCTTTAGCTGGCAAATAAACTCATTTTGCCAATTTTCAGTATTCTTGTAGATAGCAGCGAACATGTTAAGAATTAGAAATGGCGGCATTGTGCTCCTTTTGAGAAATCAGCATAATATTCCTAAACTTGCCGGATTAGATTCCATGAGCTGCAGCTGCAGAAGTGCAAATAACGAAAGGTAAGCCCTTGGTAAGGTAAGATAAAGCGATTAGAGGGAGAAAGCCATGTTACAAACGCCATCCATTGATGAAAAATGAGAACAACTATTAAATAATTTCCTTAAAAGCTGAGGGTAAGTACGGATTGGAATTGGGATCGTCAACTGAAAACTTTTGTGACTCTGAAACACCTCTAGGTCAGTTACAAGGGAAATACAAAAACCTTGCCATTCCTCTTCTCATTGCACAGCCTTATATTCTAGATATTTGCTAAAATTTAATTAGTATCTGTATCGATTGCTTTTTTGGAAATTTATTTTGTGTTATATGAATGGTTACGAGTTTCGCTCGCATTGTTGCATACATTGAGGCGGGGGAGCTAATTTATAAAATTCTATGATAATGCATTTATCATCACACATAAACTAATAGTGTGATCAAATATTTCAGTGTGGCTCAAAATATGGTGTAATCAGATTTCGATACGATGTTATTCTAAAGTAATCTTAATCTTACCTTTAATAATTTTGTACGATGCTTATTGTGTATATTTCCAACTCTATCAGAAGCACCTCACAAAAAGCTATTCTACTTGAATATACAATTGACTGCATTTCTCATGTCATGCGCAAATGAATATACAACATCCGCACATACTTCCAAGATATGAAAAAAATGTAGTTTATTGTAACAAGGAAATTTAATTTTCCGATAGATATTAAGTTCTGCAACTAAATAGCTATAATTATTTTTGATACAGCCCTATTACATTGTACTTGATATTGTTGCAAACATTCGAATTTATTTCCAATTTCACCTCAAGAAAATGTAAAATATTTGAACTTAAGCAGGAAAAATCACCTGGCAGCATTCCACATGGGAAATCCAACACTTGCTTGCGGTATTACTACGAAAATACAGCCTGCTTGGCAAAGAGCATATTATAAACTGCTTGCAAAAGCAGAATCCGAAAGCAGAGTGGAATAGAGAAAGTGAAATTGTTTCGGAATCATTCATTCCTGTATTTTAAAGTGCCACAAACGGCAGCTAAATTACTTTTAGAGCAAACAACCACGAATTCCCACTATTCTCCTGAGGCTGGCCAGGCGCGTGGGAATCACGTGTGGTTAACTTGTATAATATCACATTCCTGCCCACCCTACAAATAAGCCTCCATCCTCCAAAGCAAATCGCAGGAGCTTATCGCAATGTTTCAGGAAATGGGCAGTGTTTTCCGTTTCACTGCTGCCGTAACTATTTTCTTCAGCTCAACTTCGTTAGAAATTCAGTTCCAGAAGGGAAAAGAACATTTAAGTGTTTTGCTGCATGGTAAGCGAAACTGTGGAAAATAATGACCCATCTTTTGGGAAAAGTATACCAGCTTTTATTAAGGAAATAAATAGTACAAGCCATGCACACTGGCTTATTTTTGCCGATAAATATATACATGCGCTCATACCGTCAGCCGTTTGTTCATATATGAATGTCAAAAGTTTAATAAACAAGTACACAGATGCATACAAATTAACATTTTATTGTAGTGTTTTAAAGATATTTTGTTCTAGAAACTCATGAAACTGCTTTGACAGTAAAGAAGGAGTCTTTGAAGAGGTTCTGCGTTTCGAATACTTACATCATTAATCTCAGCTTAGGAAGAAACATGATGCTTTCCGGAAACATGTTACAAATTATGCTACGATGAAACTAAACACATTTTAGTTTTAAGTCAGTTTCTGAGCTTTTAAAAACTGCTATACAAATAACTTAGTTGCAGGCTAATTATTTTTAAAGAATATTAATGTTTTGAAAATTAGCGGCGGTGATCCACTTACACGACTATGAATTTATTTCCTATTACTTAAATCGAGAGGGACTTGTTTTTCTAATCCGTGCTCATATATTAAACAAACTGCATTCTAAATTTTTAAGTGATTGACTTTCATAAACGCCATTAGATCCAAGTAAAAATGGCTATAAAATGATAATAATTTGTATTGGGTGTGTTCTAGAAATTGAATGAGATGGCTGTTTGGTGTTTTTATGTTTTCTGGACGTGCTAAATACGCATAAACTGATATTCTTGATAAAATGCGCTACGAAGGCAGTCCTTCACTTGAAGAAAGCAACCGCTAAAGTGTTTTCCATTAGTGTAATTAATCACATCGATTGCTTTTTTGTCGCATATTTTCTTCATGCTATCAAGTGCACTTTCCATACGTAGACATAGTTATCAGAAATTGAATTCAACTCCTTTGTTTGGAAAGGACATTTATGAAATAAGTCACCCCTCTTTCTCCATAAGTCAATGCTATGTAAAGAGTGAAAATAAAATGTTGGGCAATACAGAGTTCTCACCAACTAACCCATTTTCTTATTATTTAGATCTCTGCCATTATTAATAATTTCCTTATCTCTCATCAGGATGCAAATGAGAGGAAAACTATTTAAGGCATTATTTTTTAAAGTTCGAGAGCTTTTGGCAACGACGCTCACAGTTCTATTTTTCTCTCCCTCAGCTGTGCTGTTTTAGTTAGATTAGATTAGCCATTTTAATGGCCGAAATTAAGTCTTGTACTTAGAATATGAGCCAATGCTTAGTTAAGTCAATTATATTGTACTTATCCGTTACAAACTTTACTTTGTGATTTCAACTTTCTGTTACCTAAATTCCTTAAGTTTAGTGTAAGGACGGAGTTCTAATTTTTACGCAATTGCTAAGTTCAGACTTTAATAAAAAGTGCATTTCCTTGTCCACACATAGCCCATGACTTATCGCTACACTAATCCTTTTTATAGATCTATGTTAAAGATAAAGGTCTAGTGACCTCGAATGAAAATTTAGAAGAGCTGAAAATCGCGATTCAATTGTGATACGATTAGTTTCAAAAGACCAGCTCAAGCAGTTCATCGAGAGCTGAGTCTTCGTTACATAATCGTTTAAAACGGTAAACTTCTTAAAAATCGCATCATAGAATTTTGTTTATTACCATATGTAAATTCTGAAACTTTGAAATGAAATTCTTTTCCGTTCAAATAGTTTTTAGTTTTTCATTGTCGAGACCTTATGATACATCCTTTGTAATATAATTTACTTCGATTTTAGTTCATTTAATGCATAGAAATGATATAAGTTATTACGCTAATTTAAAGGTGGTTTAGCTTATTTAATTATGGCAAAGCAGTCGAGGACTATCTGCCTAGGCAGAGGGATACCTTGTTGAGGGCTTACTATGGCAAACTAGCTCGTACTCACGTTACGCATGAGGGAAAATATGAAAGCTCCCAGACAGCCAACCCGTTCACCAATTTAACTTAAATAATGTTTCCTGGTCAAATTGAGCTCTTAATTTACATGTCAGTTTTCTTGCAATCCATTAGAATTTGAAAAAGAATTCCATAATATCTTCGGGTATACCAGATTCCATTTCATTTTACAGTTTTTCAATCAATTACCTGAAATATTTTTACCCGGGCTTAGTTGCCGGATGTACTGAATGGCAGTAAAATTTAAATATATTTGCTAATTTAGTTTGTTAAAAAAGTTAATAATTGCTAAATGAACTAAAATGAGAGAAATCACGTTACCTGCTTTTTTGGGACAAGCAAGAATTATTCAGAAAATATCAGTTTTCATCAAATTTTGATACAATAAATTTCCATCTTGAAATCCCTAAACCAGAAGCTCATATTAATAAATTATTAGTCATGATGTTTAGAATTCATTCTCTGAATGAAGCAAGATCCTTAAATCATCTGCCAAGAAATTAAGGCAAAGAACGTTGCTCTGACAGTTTTAGCAATCTCTCTCTTACTGAACAATGCTCCTCTAACAGCACTGTATAAATAACACTTTAGTCTTGACATCTTTGTCCACATTTTAATCTCCAGTATTCATAGCTGTTAAACAATAAGCCTAAGGAAATCCTAGAATTCTCTTTCC
>KK112094.1:161117-172366 GCA_000611955.2 Stegodyphus mimosarum
TTTCTATGAGAATCGAGCTGGTATTTACATTATACATAGAGAAAACCACGAAAATTTCGCTCCATCCAGCCCGGTCGCGGATATTTGAACATGCATCGAACTTTCAGTCTTCAGCCAATTTACGGCTCGACCGCTGGTGGACTCTTCTTCCATACAGCTGTCGATGCTATGAAATACATCTAAATATTCAGGGAAATTTAATATTTGAATTAAGGTCTGAGTTCAGATGTTAATAACAACAATTATGGTTTTTTATTATGTTTAGAGATCAAATATTGGATTCTCAGAAAAATGTATGCACACTTTATCGAAGGAAAACTCTTTATTATGAGTTTAACTTAACTATAGGTTAATTAATATATTTGTAGGGATTCTCTTTGTTTGAATAACCAATTATTCTAATTTTTATTATCTTTTCTGAACTCCTCAATATCCCCTCGCATTTCCTAGCCAGGATGTTAAAGTGAAGAAGAGTATTTAAAGCGCGAAAAGAGAAAGTTAGTCAGAGCGTAATACCGCTATCATGGCGCATTTTGCTAATTTTGTCCGTCCGCTGTTTCTTTAAGTTACTGATGCGCCTTCTGGCCGTTTATTTAAAGTCTATCCGCGAATAAGCGTCTTACGTAGTCTTACGTAGTCCAGCACTACTCTTTGCTATTTGCCAACGAGAGCAATATTTAACAGCGATTCTTTGCCAACGAGAGGTCATTGTGAAATTATTCTTAAGTTTTCACCGCAAGTATTCCATGATATTGTCAGCACGTAGTACGTCCATTTTTGTTAAAGAGATTAATAAAATAAAAGGGCAGTTTAACCTTTTCCCAGTGTGCTATTTCTTCGTGCCTGGGCGAGAAGTCGCCTGGCTTAGTAAGATCCTTTCCTTGCATGTTAGCTAAAAGAACAAGATCTCACATACTCATACATTCGTGAATTACGTTAGAGTTAGTTCAATCTTCTTGCACCTGTATTTAAAGTGCTCAAAATTTCAAAGTGTTTGCAGTTAGAAGCCACACACATAACCTAACGCGAGGATTCGCTTGAGTAACGTGTCGTCGGTGATTGCTGCACATGTCGCTAAAACTTTCCTGACGAAGAGCCTCTAGTAATAACCAATTTTCTGCGCTATACGACGTCTTTAAATGTCCTCCAAGTCCAGTTTGATTCACTGTGTTATGCGTCATACGTCACATTTTGCAATCACGAGAGTACCGACATGTGCTGAGCAAATACTATGCTACGTATTGTAAAGATAATTCAGCTTCGAAAAACCAATATTCAGATACCATCTGTTAAAATATGTATACATTTTTCGACTGGTCTTGTATTTAATTCAAACAGCCCGGATTCACCCAAACATGCTTCTAGAAATATAATTAAAAATTAGTTATTTTTATTTCTTTAGTATCAACTATTGGATAAATAAAACAACTAAGTTAAAATTTTCAAATAAAGGATTCAAATATTTCTGAGCTACTGCAGTTTTGAAATCGATGAGCGTATACTTATTCTGCAGTTTTTCGATTACATTTAGAAGTTTTCCTTATTTCTGTCATAAAGGCAAAGAACCGAAAATATGTCTAGCAGTTAGAATTACGAGACATACTGCGCAGAAATAAAATACGAGGACGTTAAAAGCTGGAAAATTTTAAACTCAAATAAAGTGGAATTGATGACTCAGTTAAATACGGATGAATAAACGTTATGGATGTCGCAGGTGTTGCAAATTCTCCAAAAACGGCGGCTCATAGAAATAGAATAGGGGCTCGTAAAAATTTTTGTCTATGCATTTCCGTTTTTATTAGACCCTCCGACGTGAACCCGGGTAAAAATATTTGCTTGGCTTTCTTTTTAGAAAATATAAATCGTGCTTTTAACCCTCAGGCAGGAAGGAAAAGTAATTTGCTTCTCTCAGCCAAGAAAAAATATAAAATTCCCTGCTACTTATTCAACATAGTTTAATATTCAGGATTAAGTTCAGATTTTAAGCCGAGCAATTAAAACACAGAAAAAATAGCGAAAACAATTATTTGAAGTGTTGTTTTTCTGCTTTACATCTTAGTGATGAATAACTTTAAATGCTTGCATACTTCCAAGAAAATGAAATACTTAAGTGGAAAAGAGTTTTCCTGCTTAACTAAAAAAAGTGCAGAAGATAATTTTTTTATGTAAATGTATGCTTTGAACATTTTTGAATACTGCGCGTTTAATTTTATGTAGTAAAATACGCAAAAAAATTTGGTTAAATTTTGAGACTTGAAATAAAATTGTGGTTGATCAAATGTTTACTTTCTTTCCAGCCATTTCATATAGCAATTTTACTTTAACCGTAAGCTTGTGATTGTTCTACAGGTTCGTTTACAATTTATACGAGAAATGTATAATTATAGTTATCTAAAGAAATTGTAATTTTAATAATTTTTTAATAATTTAGTTTGGCCATACGCATATGGGAAATAACAAACAGAAATTCTGTTTTGTGCAGATCTTATCATAGGAGCGTTTGTTCATAAAACTATAAGGATTTATTGTATTGTCCCATGCGTACTGTTGCTCTGTAAGTGGTAGCATTCAACTAGAAAAAGGAAAACTGGAGATTCAAATTCCGTTTAGAGGAAAGTTGATTTCTCACGATTGTAAAAAGAGTCTCTGCAATGGCGCCCAAACGGAAAATGTGATAAACGATAGTTTGATCGACTGTTTCTCTTGAATTTCCCCAGTCGTCCTTCATATCGAAGTAGTATGTAAAGGATTATCGCAATTTCCCTCGCGTGCTTTTGTCGCGTAAGTAGTAGTATATCTAACAAAAAATTGGAAAATCCGTTGTTCATATCTCGGCGGAGATATGGTTGATTTCTCACGTTTCTCGCTGTCAAAATCCTAATGTATACGTGTTTAATAAATAAATGTCGTTAAAAAAGCAGAAATATTATGTAGAACGGCACTGTCAGTGCGTTCAGTTATTTTCTTTAATTTTTATTTAATATATGATAAATTAAGTACCAAAAATACAAATATTTACATTTTCGTGGAAGGATTTAATATTTAACTAATCAGGTTTGAATTAGTTCTAGCATTTGCTCCCTTTTGTCAATTTGACTTAGGTAATAGTATACTAAATAAATGAATATTAAAAAATCGTCAGTTTACGAACTTCGATATTTGCACTCGCCATTTTGTCGACTGAGTACACAGTGGTAACTTCAGTTCACATTACGGATAAAGTGGCAAGTTAGTATAAATTATTATCTGCAGCATTAGCAGTCGATATAAAATATGCATCTGGAGTTTAACAAGTTCCTTCAAACTGAAATCGAATGCTTTAAAGTTGTGTGTGCTTTATTTGCCTTTAAAAGTGTAATTAGCAGTCTTGTCCTTACATAAGTAGTTTGAAGCTGTAATTGTATTTGATTACTGTCTACTAGACGGAGATTGAAGTAAGCATTTATGTTTACTTTATTTTTGGTTACACGAATTCTCCATATTAAAAATTATTTAATTTCAATCTCAGCCATAACTCAACGAAAATTAAAGCCAAAGGGTTTTAGTTTAAACAGTATTACAAGGGATTACAATTAAAATTTTATATTGAGATCACGAATTTTAATGTTTTTAAGACCCTAGCAGATTGCTGATATCACTAGTGGAATGTTATCTTAACACAGTGCTGCGAAATGCCTAGCTGTGGTGAGATAGCTTCCCCGCAAAGTGGCTTAGGGTTGCCAAAAATGACAGGGTTACCAGATTTGGCCCTGAATTTCCCATTTGGCGATATTTGGCGACAAAATTGGCGATATATCATAGACGGAACGAGAACATTCTAGAAATAATTCGTACCGGTTTAACCCAAAATATTCTCGAAGGCAAGTCAATAGCTATATAAACGCTGCCTCTTTGCAGATTAGTATAGTGTAGTAGTATCTTGACTTCAGATGAGAAGTTTGAAAGTGATCGGCCGAATCGAGAACTGTACGTTAGTGCTTTGCCGTGAAGCTGTCTTCACCGTTATAGTCTGAAGGCTATGTTGCTGAGCGTTTCAGCGTGTTTGTCGCAGTATTTGAACGCGTGTAAATGTGCCTTTCGAACTGTTCTGTATAATAATGCTTACTGGAGAATAAATAGTGTGTTGATTCTTCAACAAGTGGTTTTATCAATTACTCCAAATCCACGAAACTGTAGAACGCAACAATATATTACTAGGACAAAGCTATTAATACTCAAAACAGAATTTTGTTTTCTTCTAGTTAAACATATTAATATGCATTTCAATCAAATTCTATTTCTCCCTAGAAATGGCTAAAAATACATCTATGTTTCTTTCATAAACTGCATTATACCGCCGATCACGCTCGCGCTTCACCTTTTATAATTCCGAACTCATCAGATATTTTTGACGATTAATTAGCAAACAAATTCGCTACTAAGGAAACGAATTTGTATTAATCGAATCAAAACCACTAAATTAATGAGAAATGGTAAGTTACCAATTACACGTGCGGCACCTTCATTTACCCATCTCCAGGCCTGCAGCATCTGGAATTCATTAAGTGTTCCTGTTTAGTCCAGACATCCAGCGATAATTAATCGGAAATGAAACGGGGAGCATGACGTCATCATTCCTTCCTTCAGCGATGGAAAAGTCGTTTACATCTTCCACCGGTTAAACGCTATGTTTGGTTATGGAACTTACTTAATTTTATGATATTAACTCTACGGTTGAGTGAGATTTGAAACAGCAAGAACTTCTTGAAGTTCATAAAGAGTAACGGAAAATAATCTGCTTTGAGAAACGGTCTTGAAATAATTTTGGTTTCAAATTAAACCGGGGAATAAGACCATATGTTCTACTCAGAATTTGATTAAATTTTCTAAATTCGCACTAAATGGATTTTAAATGAAGTTCACTTCTAAGTCGTTTTGGGAATTACGTTATTACTTTAAGAGTTCATGTGAATTAAATCTGGTGTCTAAACTTCAGTAAACATGGAAAAGAATCATGTGAATTTGTCAAATTCTGAAATAAATATTTTTGAAAAATTTACGTCATGTTATTATATAAATCATTTTAAATTATTTCATTTCAAATAAGACATTTCGGTTGCGCTAAATTCCTTGTCTTGCCTAAGTTTTATTTATTAGATCCTCAGAGGGTTGTTATTGTTTTCAGTCAGAAGCCTTGTCCGCTACAATTTAAATTCACAAGTTATGGTCTATCGACAAACCTGAGATCTTTTATTTGTCTTTTCTCCTTTTATCAAACTACGAAAATGAGTTACTTATCAAATCAACAAAGTGAGAATCACTTAAAAGATAACTTTATAGGTACTTTTTAATGATATATTTTAAGAAGAGTTTTTAATATCAGTAGTATAGTATATTTCTAATAGCATATGTTATGCATGTTTCAAAATTTCCGTACATTTGAAGTTGTTTCTACACTGCAGTCATATATGTAAATTTATTGGGAAAGTAACTTTATTAAGCAATAGTTTTTTCCTTAAAATTTTGTATTTTTTAAACAAATTCTTAAGTTTAAAAAGTAAAGGGAACCACATCGAAATTTGCACGACTGAAATATCTTCCAGATGATTTTATAAGCTACTTTCTCCCTCTTTCTAGCATGCCTTCGTGGTACAACGGTAGCAGAGCCGGCGCGGATACTTGAGGTCCAGGTTTCCCGGCGAAGGATTTACTCATTTTTCATGTCTCCAGCATAAAAAAAACTAATTATTCTACAAATTTAGTTGCATTTAGCCATAAAGATTTAATTTTCTTAGTTAGAAACATAGGTATTGCATTTATTTGGTAGAGATAGGGATTGCTTTTATTTATTTAATGATACATTAAAACAATAAGGTTCATACGTTGCAAATTTATTTTATTTTATTTTTTCTAAAGTATGAAATATTTTCCTATTAACTTAAATTTATGAAGAAAATTGCATTCTCAAAATAGTTTTACTGATATTTCTCTTAATAATATGTAAATAATTAACTCTGCAAATATTTAATAAAAAATTTTAAACCCGTACTTTTATCAGTTTTAAACCTTTATTGTTATTTTCATGGTTTATGTACCAAATCATCGTTATACTACATTTAATTGTGTCTGCATCAAAATGTGATGTTTTTAATGTCAAATGGAATATTAATGAGATATTTGGGTTCATATTCCTTTGCAGCAATTTATTTCATTCGTATTGATAAAGTGATTGCTTACTTTCCGCTAAAAATAAATTTTATTACTATCTAGAAAGATTTATCTCATTTCCTCCTTCATTGCCGTGGCTAAGTTGGTGGTCAGTTAAGGGTTTAGTGGTCAGATCATAGCAGTTAGATAATCTGGAGTTCGAATGCCAGTGAAAGCACGGTTGATATCAACGCTTTTCGCATTGTTTCGCATTGTTGTATGAAATTTTACTCAATAGGAGACATTTCTAAAGCCATATTTTATACATTAGAGCAAAAGAACGTTTCTCTGCTTCTGTTGTTTGTACCATTTACTTATATTCTGTTATCTCTTGTATGAAAATAAAAATAGATGCAAGCAAGATACTGTAACATTTAAGCTGCATAAATTTTTATATTCCCTTTTTTGCCTGAGTCATACTAAAATTCTCCTGTTCTTCAATATTTTCATATGTGATAAACGTTTCAAATTTTAAATTCGAGCAGTTGTAAATACCACATTTGTGGATTTCGGAAAAAATAGCATTTGCAGCAAATATCTACAGTGTTTGACACACGATAAATTTTAATGATCGTATGCAGAGAAGAATTAATAAAATTTGGATTTTTATCCTCGCTTTACATGTTTACGAATTAAAAGTAAGGAAAGTAACATAGTAGTAGCTAATTCTCGAATACTTGCATATATTGACTTAATTCATCGGTATTTTCAATATATATATGAAGAAACAATGGTATATATATATATATATATAATTGTTTCTTCATATAATCTTTAACGTCAACTTATCTATAGAACAATAGTGATGTCTGCTAGGTCATCATATTTTTAACTATCTTTATTAAAATATCTGTTTATCCACATAGGAACAAGCCAATCTGCACGAATCTGATAATTTTCCCTGTTCTTATACGTGTATGAAGGTTTACTTGCATCTGCATAAGAGCAGATACCTCAGAACACCTCATTATTCATGTAGCAAATTGAAGTTACAGTTCAATACATCAGTTAAGGTGCCATTAATCCATTTTGCTGTCAGATTAAACTACTGTATGCAGAAAACTTACTCACTGGACCTCCGAATTCGAGAAGGCGTTCTGCCTACAGATCCGACTGCTCTTATAACTAATTCCTACACAGTATTTGTGGACTTTCTAAATTAGATAGCGGATGTCAACGTTTCTAAAGTAAGTGGTTCGTATTTTACGTATAATATTGGAGAAAAACAGAGAAGCTGCATAAAACCAGTTCTTTCAGTTACAGAGAAAGAATGAAGAATGTTTCGAAGTTTCAACCTCGATATTTGGTGGGGAACATGTAAATCTAACAGCATCTCTTCTTTATCATATTCGATATTAATAATAACTTATAAACTAAATTTTATGCACATTAAAAAATATTGAAGGGAAGAAGGCTGAAAAATATTGGAGTTGAAAATACTATCAACATAAATTACCTTTATATGAGTGATAATTGAAATTTTACATTACTGGATCTTAACATTAATACATATTGTGCATCCTAGCCATGCACGTTTATGTTTAAATGAGTAAATTAATTTACTGATGTACACTTCTCTTGTCTTAGTTATGTAAATGAGGCAAGTAACATCGGTTTCTCATTAAGAACTGAGTTTCAAATAATTTTATGTCGCAAAACTTCATAAAATAAAGTGCCTGAATTATATTACTATGTTACAAATAAACTGAAATTAAAACTATTTCAACTCGATATCTCGAAATATTTAAGCTCATACCAAGAATAAACGTTTAAGTGAATGTAAAGCATTAACAATATGCTTTAAGTAATGATTGTGTTATGCCAAGAGAGAATAATATATTCTGAAGAATTAGAAGTAATAATATAGACACATAATTAAAATATTAATGCATAATATGATATGAATAGAAATAGCGCTTGTGAATGGAAAAGAGTGAACTATAAATGACATAAAAAGGGTTTGAATGGGAATGCATAATTTTAAAACTAGTTCTTAAAATATACAGATAATTTATAAAAATTTCAGAATTTTTTTGAAGAATTTTAATAATACAGGAAATTATAGACTTTGTTAGGTTTTCTAAAACTAATAATATTGTGGGAAAAGGACACAAATGTAAAAGTAAGGAAACAACATTCAGTAAAAATGTCATAAGTATGGTAATTTTTTTTTTTTGGAAACTTTCATCTTAGTATTATGAAGAACACTTTTCCGTTGAAAACTCCGAAATATTTTGTACGCGTCTTTATTTTCCCTTTATTAATCTAAAATCTCTATGTAGGTTAAATTCTCAGTTTTCATGCCTTTTCATGTTCTCTTCTATTTATAAAAAAGATTTAGTTTTTAATGCCTTGCGATATTTTCTTTAAGCCTATATGACCTTAAGCTGAAATGCTTTGAAATTCCACAAGAAGAAGTAAGAATCATGTATTTGCAAAGTTTAAATAAATATATAATTCCACTAATAATCCCCTTAGTTACTTTTATTTTGAAGTTATTTCTTCCCTGTATGATTTTGAAGAGTTTGGACCTAAAACTCTATTCTCTAGCCCTGCTACTACACGGGATCCGATAAGATACATTACTGTTTTTACAGAAACTTGACGTAAATTAACTGAATTGTCCTACAAATAATGAAAACCTACTGAAACGGTTATGAATAATTACTGACGCATCGGTTACACAGAATTTTAAAATGATTACAATAAACATTTTGCCGATTGCGCACTAGAAATTACTTATGTATAAGTAATCAGTAAATAATAGGCGTATTCAAAATACTGTTTTATTTCTTTTATTTGCTGATAAAATCGTTTTTTAAGTTAATTCTAAAAATGTGATGTAAAAAAAATTACATCAAATTAGATTTGTAAGGTTATTATTATTTTATTTAAGGTTGTTATTATTTTTATAGTAACCAGTTATTTATAATTTCAGCTTAAGTATCACTTCTGCTTTCCGTTTTCTCACCGGAATACAATCCAGTTTGAGGGCATTTTAAGTCGAGGGTTTTTATTGTAAGACAGAGCGTGTTTCTGCTTCTCGAGGCCACGTTACTAGGTGTTTCTAGCTCTGATAATATTGTAATTTTTCAGCTTTGTGTTATACTGCTGTCGACATTTAAATTATTACGCCGGTGAGAAGTTTTGAGCCAACTTCGCGTCAAATCCTTTGTGTAGTCTACTATAGAGTTTGACACTCTTTTGTAGCATAAACTAATATCAAACTCCTAGCAGACTTGGAGGGAATTATTGCTTTGTCTGAAGTAGCAACAGGGTATTGAAAATGTTTAAAACAATCCTTTTATTTAATCAAAACTTGGACATAAAATCGACATCTCGTGCTTGCAAATCAGCCACGACGATGTAACTTAAAGTAACAGTCAAATTCAAACTAAGACTAGTTTTCAAAGACTACACAGTTCAACGCGAAATTGGCTCAAAATTTCTCACTAACGTAACAATTTAAATGTTTGGAGCAATAACACAGGCCGAAGAATAGAATCTTGTCTCAACATACGAAACCCACTGGTAGTCATATAAGTTAAGGCAGCAATGATACATTTACATCATCAATCACAGCAGCTTTTTTTTTTCTTTTATGTTATTTCAAATAATAAATATCGTAGCGAACTATGGCTATAGTATAATTATTTTTTTAATCTTCTTCTTAACTGTTATTAATTTTATTATTTATTATGTAATTAACTCCGGTTATACAGTATCAATATGTAAGTAATCGCATGCTAATGTTTAGGATACATCACGATTATACTTAGAACTCAAATCTGTTTGGAAATGTAAAGTGAAATAAATGTCACTTTATCAAAACATTACGGTCCACCTAAGAGCGACTGTCAAAATCCGCAAAATAATAATAGCTCATAATTAGTGTTGTTCGCAACTGTTGAACGCGACATTTGCAAGGCCGTTAATGCTTTCATAGATTGGAGATTTTGCCTCAGTCATCCTAGCTTGCCCCATAAAAGGTTCTGTTATCTGGATACCACCAAAACTACTATATCACGTTAAATACTCATCAAAGTGAGATTCCTTCTCTAAAGAGAGCACAAAGAGAAAAAAATTAAAGAACATAGGTATTATCACGTTAAATACTCGTCAAAGTGAGATTCCTTCTATGAGAAGAACATAAAGAGAAAAAAAAAATAAGGGACCTAAAGATTTCCGCGAAAAGTTTAATTTGTGCATTCAGATGCAACCAGATATCAGGAACCACGTGAATCGGAAATTAATGAATTTTGTCGTATCTCGGTATGACTGTGGGCGAATTCGATTTGAAGGGAGAAACTTTCCTAAAAAAACTCTTTTGCAGAGTCTGCTATAGGCAGTTAATTAGCATCAGCAATTTTTTAAAAAAAAATCTTAACAAAAATGCTGCAGAGCAGAGTCCCTCTAAAATGAAGAAATTTAATTTTTGATCTATTCTTCCATGAATTCCAACAACTAAAACTCTTGAGGTTTGTAAGGGGACTTCGTGCCTTTCATTTTATGTAATAGATTCTGGTAAAAACTTCCAAGGCCACTCCATTCTTATGTAAGAAGGTCTAAAGTTCTTTGTCTAATATTGTTGATTTATTAATATATTTAATATTTTTTATATTTTATTTATTAATATATACTGTTCGACATTGAAAATGCAACACCAAAAAGGAGTGGTCAGAAAGTGATGAAATTTGGAAAAAAGACAGAGAGAGCAAGCAGCAATAAGTCATCTTTATTTAAAAATGATAGTCAGAATACAGAGCGAGAACGGCGTCGGCTCAGTAGGATGTAGGAACGAAGCACGAAGAAACACGTCTAGGCATAGAGTCAATAACAGTGAGGATGGTGTCCTGAGGGATGGCTCTTCATTCCCTTTCAACCATTTGCCACAGTTCGTCTTCTGAACGAGGCACTGGCAGAGTCTGCAAACGGCATCCAATCACATCCCATACATGTTCGATTGGTGACAGGTCAGGAGAGTACGATGGACAGGGAAGCATCTGTAAACCTTGCAGAGCATGTTAGCAAATGCGAGCACTTTGTGGTCGGGCGTTATCCTG
>KK112094.1:177076-229052 GCA_000611955.2 Stegodyphus mimosarum
TGATACTATGTGTTTTTACATATTTGGCATGACGAAAAATTTAAAATTTCTTTGTAATTTTTTAAATTTTTATTTAAATTACACAAATGTGTATGGACACACACATGTATATATATATAACTTATTTATAATGGATTGTTTATCATATTATCTCCTTTGACAAAGGTAGTTAAAATTCTATTTAAATGAAGTAATTCATTATCTTGTAAGCGTTTCAAATTGGAAACATCAAAAAAGAATCTTGAAAGAATTGAAAATGGAAACTTTTAAAAAGGTATAATTAAAAGTGAAACTGTAATCAATAAACCAAGTAATTATCACCATTGACCGGAAAATAGTTGAATTTTCAAGAAGAACAAACCAACTCCCGATCAATTAACAAGAATTAATAAATGCGAAGGTGTTTCGTCTTTTTCTCGAGTAAGAATTAGTAGACAAAAACGCTTTTTAGTAAGATGAGTTTAAGCTAAGTAAGTTAAGTGAGGTGAGTTGAAGTAAAAGCGCTGTTTAGAATTCAGTAAGAAAGTGGCTTTCCGTCAAGTTTAAAAATAATCTTAAAATCGTGATATAGAAAAATGCCTCCCCGACAATTAATCTTATTAGCTCAATGTAAACTTTATAAAAATAATGAACACAATGCTATCTTTGTGAAAACAATTAAACAAGTAAAGAAAAGTGAAAAAATTATATTCACATAAGACTAAAAGGTAAAATTAAAAATGTATGAAAAGGAAATGCACGTAATATACATAAATGGCCAGAAGAGGAATTAATTAGCTTACGTGTTTATGAGCTTTTAAAGTGAGAGAGGTTCATTACTTTCTTCGTACTCAGAATGGAATATGGAATTCGAATCAGGATGGAGAGTGGAGGCGGAGAGAGAATGCGTGAGGTCGTAAGCACGGATTTTTGGTATCTATTTTTAGAATGCTGGAAAGAAGTGGTCGTAGAACTCTCTTTCAAATGTAAGATGCGTGTGCTGAAATTTTGACAAAAGGACTTTTTTAAGGTTTCCTGTGTTACCTTTATTTATTAAATATCAAGTTCTTCGTACTAAAAAAACATAAAATTCAATTCAACAGCAATAGCACAAAATATTTAAAAGCAGCATATCTTTAGAATTTCAGGCAGACAGTCTCGCTCGCTGGAGATTAAAGTGTTTTTTTTTTAATCAAAAATTCGTTAAACTTTTGCAAAATCTGAAATAAATAATAAAAGAAATTCGGGCATCCGGGTGCCGATGTTCATGTGGAGGATTACGTTTTTCAAAATTTGATGGCCCTAGGTACCGTCGTTTTTTTCATAATGCGAGAAACATACATACATTCATGCAGAGTCTTCATTATTTAATTTCGTTAAATATAATAAATATAATACAGGGCAATAATATTTGGTGGCAACAATTTAAAAAGTAACTCTCCATTTAAAGAGAAACGCCCCAAAATGCTGTTTTGAGACTAATAGCCTTTCTAGGCTTACCGCCCCTCTGGGATAAAATAGAAACTGTTTCCTGAAGATAGATTTATTTATTTAAGTTTACATGCAATGTACTAAGGCCACTTATTTCATTATAAATATGTTAAAATCGAAACGAAGAGAATACTTCTTTAAAAAATTAGGTATGTGATTATTTTTTGGAATACACTGATGCAGTATTCATTTTGCTTACATTTTTAGTTAGGCAGGATTTCGGCAAATCGAAGCTCAGTTGAGTGAAGCTAACGGTAAATAAAACAGTATCTTTCCATTCCTAAAATTTCAATGAAAATCTCTAAAAGGAATCAAGAAAAAACCCGCCGTCCTGACAGAGGAATGTATTATACCTCTACCGGAAATCTTAATTGCTTAAAAATGCCATCAAAACCCAACGTAATTAAACATAACAATGCATTGACACAAGTGCTGAGGTAAATTTTCAACGAATTTTCTCTCGTATTCTCCAGTTTGTATAGCGCGAGTCTACTTCGCTTTGTACTTGAATTTAATGTGCTCAAGTTGCTGTCTGCAAACTAACGACTCTTCGTCTTTCGCAATAACACTGCACTCATTAATTGAAACAGGAATTTATTGTAAACGAGAAAGCGAACCTTGATTAAAATGAGCACCTCATTCAACCATTATCACATCTCTTGCGTTTCTAGAGAGTGTCTCTCGTTACTTTCACCGTAACAAATGTTTAAAATTTCATTACGGGCCTTGACCCTCTCCCCCCCCCAAAACACAAACACTCAAAAGAACCTTAATTAAGCTCGCCATGGTTTCCCGGCACCGTATTCAACGACTATTGGTCGAGGAGTTCATGCACTTTTACGTCACTCCTAGGCCACGCCTTCCTTCCTGAAAACGCGCCGTGGGAGCGAAGACCAGTGCGCATGAAATGCTGCAAGTTGCAAATTGGATGAGGGAATTCGCTTTCGGGGACATTTCGAATTCGCGCTTGAATCGGTTTCCGAGGGGTCCGTCCACGCATTCCCGAGGCAACTTGTTATTAACCCGTAATTGTGAAATGTCAATTTGTTTGGGGATTGAATTTGACCTCGCAGTCGACGGGGAGAGAATATTGGATTTTCACAAGAATTTCTCACCCCAGCGCTCTGCTTGAAGAATTTCGAAGCGCTGAATTTACATAATTTCTCGAAGTCGTAGCCAGACAGACAGATATTTATCTGAGAAGATACATACTTCTATGAATAACATGTGGAAGATTAAATGTAAGCTTTTACATCTGATATATTTATGTAGTTAATAAATTGAGATGGACGATGTACTGCCATATCTATAGATTACCGTCAAATAGAACGCCATTTATGTGTTCTATTTATGGCCTAAATGGGGACAAATCCAAATCGAATAAATGCTTCTTTTTCCCCAGATTACTTCGCTAACTAAAGATGGCTAAAATAAACATTCACTCGGCGATCCCAAAGCATGTACGCGCACGTCAAATTTCCCAAAACTGGAAATTCCAGATTGGTTTTAATGCCAAATTGTTTCAATGTACGACACCTTTAAACTGTTAAAAAAATACCCGTTACTTGAAATTTTAGTTCCAGTTTGTGCTGTTAGATATAAAACCCTTTTATTTCATACAAGCCCAATTTGAGTTTTTCTGAAGCAGAAATATTTTTTGTGATTAAACATTACTTCGATGTTAAGGTTGTTATTATTACTTCGATGTTATGTTAAAGTTGATTGCGATGCCATCTTTCTTACAATCTTTGCTTGCTATATTTTATTCCTGATTTTCTCAATTTGTTTGAACTCAGAAGAACTAAGCCGCCGCTTCATTTTTAATGGTGAACACTTTCAGTTTCTCGAAATTAAATTACTAAACGGAAAATCTTCGTTATATTAGGTTCAGAAACATTTCGAAAGGTCTGTTTAAACGCATCAACAGCTTTACATAAAGAGATTTCGCAAAGTAATATTCAGCCACAAAAATTGTTTTATAGTTCTGTCTTGCACTTAATAAGCAGTTTTCAAATCTATGAGCACAAACTGCAACTAAAATTTCAAGTGGCATTTTACTTGTTACAGTATAAGAGTATCATCAACTGGAAAAATTTTCAGTTTACAACTATTCTGGAGTTTACACAATTTTTGAAAGTGAAAGCTATGTGCGCAACTCTTTGATCTTTCTATGCAATAAAGTAACACACACGCAAGCACACACAATTGTTATTTTTTATTCAATATTTTCTCTTTCCACTTTAAAAACAGCTATTTTATATTATTCTTTTATGAGAAATATAGCAGGTGCAGATTCACCATACTATTTGACAAAACGTAAAGCAATCATATTAATAAAGGAAGAAAAAAAGCTTTTTCATTATTGAAGAATAAAGATAGCAAAATTTAGCTTACCTTTTGTGCACCCAGCAGCAGCAGTTAAATCTCCGAAACTTCATTGGTGTGAGGGATGTATCCATTAATGATAGGATGCATACTTAAGCACAAATCATATTTATTCAGCTATAACTAAATAATATAAAGCGACAGATACATTAATGTTTGCATACAAGCACATACGAAAGCTTAAAAAGAAGTAAGGATTAACTGTATCATGGGATGTATTAATTGGGTGTGATTGACGTATTTGGAATGGTTGATGTAGTTGGTATGGTTGTTGCGCGCGCACCTTGGCATTTCTAGGGTTACCAGAAGTTAAGTTAAAAATAACATTTTCTTCTTCTCAAATGCCTGATTAATTTACAACAATCCCCCCTTTAATCATGCATTTGGGAAATGTTACAAATCAGATTTAGCTCATTTCTTAATTTCAGAAATTTTGGTTTGGGCAATGGCTTAGTGAAAATATCTGCAATCATGGAATTTGTATTGCAGTATGTTATCTCGATTGTTTTATTTTCTTCCATTTCTCTTAAAAAGAAATATTTAACATTAATATGCTTTAACCTGGTATTCATTTTTCCCTGTTTTATCAGAGCTATTGTGGACTTATTGTCCTCATATATCTTAATGGGTAATTTTTGAGGTAGATCAAAATCTTTAAGGAGATCTAATATCCATTTGAGCTCTTGAGCAGCAGTAGCTGCAGAAATAAGCTCGGATTCGGTAGATGATAAGGAAACACAATTTTGTCTCTTTGTGGACCAAAATATTGGGCTGTTTCCCAGAAAAAATAAATTTCCACCCGTTGATCGTCTCGTGGTTAAATCAGATGCATAGTCAGCATCAGTATAACAGGAAAGTGATGGTGGGCTATCAGAGTCAATTTTCAGGCAAATGTCCTTTGTAGAGTTCAGGTATTCAATCACTCTTAGAACTGCTTTCCAGTCCTTCTCCTTTGGAGACTCATTTTTCCTGCTTAACAGATTCACTGCTAGGGTGATGTCTGGTCTTGTTACAGTGGCTATGTATAATAAGGCTCCGATGGCTTGCCTATACTTCGTATTGTCCACTGGTGGAGAGACGTCCTCTTCCTTTGGATAAGAAGTATCCATTGGTGTGTAAGATGGTTTGTGGATATCTGGACAAAACATCATCTTCAATTTTTCTATTTTTGATTTTTGGCTCAATAGGAACTTGTTTTCATCTCTTTTGATGTTGATTCCTAAGTAGTTTCTGACTTCTCCTAAGTCTTTTGCTTCGAAGAATTCGTTGAGATATTTGATTAGCCTTTTAATTTTTTCTTCGCTTTTGCATGCTATAAGAATATCGTCGACGTAGACAATAATCATTATCGTATCATTTCCATCTTTCTTTAGAAATAAGCATGGGTCTGCTGTACTCTGCGAAAAGTTACTGTTCTTTAACACTTCTTCGACTCTTTTATTCCATGATCTAGCAGCTTGTTTTAATCCATAAAGAGCTTTTTTCAATTTGCAAACTTTTCCTTCTTGTCCCGGTTGAATTGTACCTTCTGGTTGTTCCATGAATATTTCTTCTTTTAAATTTCCGTGTAGAAATGCTGTAGTGACGTCTACATGTCTCACGTGCATTTTATCATATGCTGCGACAGCAAGAAAAGTTCTGATAGTTGTATGTCGAACTACTGGTGCAAAGGTATGATCGTAGTCAGTTCCGAATTTTTGACTATAACCTTTTGCAACTAGTCGCGCCTTGTAACGAATGACTGTTCCATCTTCGTTTTCTTTCAGATTGAAAATCCATCTACAGCCAATAGGTTTCTTTCCTACAGGAAGCTCAACCAGTTCCCAAGTTTTATTTCGGGATAAGGAATTGATTTCTTCGTCAACTGCGAGTAACCACTTTTCCTTTTCTTCAGAATTCAATTTATCCAAGTCTTTAAAATTCTCTGGTATGGTTTTTATTGTGTTTGTTAAGTATCCTAGACGTTCTGGTGGTTTCCCTTTCGTTTTCCTTTCTGATCGTCTTGGCTCAACTTCGGATACAACTTTGTGTTTTTCTGCAGTTTCTTCATCGTTTTCAACATCTTCAGCCTTTGGATGGAGAGAAATTTCAATATTTTCATTCTCTGATAATTCTTCGACAAATTTGACGCTTCTACTGATTATTATTCGATTTTCACCTGTGTAGATTCTGTAACCCTTTGATCGTTGATCGTAACCGACAAAAATTCCTTCAATCGCTTTCTGGTCTAATTTTTTACGATTTTCCTTATGTACATATGCATAGGCTGTGCAACCAAATTGTTTCATATGAGCTAAATTAGGTTTTCTTCCGCTCCATAATTCATAAGGAGTCTTATCACAAGCTCTGGTTGGAAGACGGTTCTGGATGTAATTTGCTGTATTTACAGCTTCACCCCAGAATTTGTTTGGAAGTCGTCTTTGGGACAGTAGGCACCTGGTCATCTCAACAAGGCTTCTGTTTTTCCTTTCACTCACACCGTTCTGAGGAGGCGAAAAAGGAACAGTTAGTTGATGTTTGATGCCGTTACTCGATAGAAATTCCTCCATTTTCTCACTGGTATATTCACCGCCGTTATCGGTTCGAAGTGTCTGGATAGTTCTTCCAAATTTATTTCTTGTTATACCGACAAAGTCCTTTAATTTACCAAGAACTTCATTCTTTTTAGCAAGCAAATAGATGACCGTGTATCTAGTAAAGTCATCAATAAAGGTTACGAAATAAAGCTTTCCACCAATACTTGGAGTAGGCATAGGCCCGCAAATGTCACTATGTATAAGTTCCAGTGGTTTTCTTGCTCGAACACTAGCAGCTTTTGGATAAGGAATTTGTTGCATTTTATTCTTTATGCATTCTGAACAGCTATCATTATGAGTGCAATTATCTAATTTTATCCCTTCTGCAAGATTTTCTCTTATTAATTGTTTGATTGCGTCATAACTTCGATGACCTAACCTTGAATGCCATATTTGTATACAGTTTTTATTTTTACATTCAACTGCAAAATTAGCGCTTTCTGGTTTTGTGATTAAAACAATTTTATATAAACTGTTATCGTCAGAATATGCGCGCATAATTAATTGGCTATCCTTTTTTACGTAACAATTTTCCTTTTCGAAAGTAACAGAATATCCATTACTAGCAATTTGTTTAACAGAAATCAAGTTGCTCTTTAAATCAGGAACGTAATAAACATTAGTCAATCGAATTTTCTGCAATCCACATTCTTCTTCTAAATTAAGGTCAACAAATCCTCTGCCCTGCGAATATAAAATTTTTCCATCTGCTAAAATGATTTTCGCTCGAGAATCCTCATATATCAGTTCAGTAAATAAACTTTCATCTCCTACTAGATGACTGCTAGCGCCGGAATCCATGTATAAAATTTTCTTATTTATATTTTGTTCTGAGCAATACCGCGGAGTAATTATTAAACCCTTTTCATAAACAGTACTTTGGACTGGCTTTGAAACATGCCTGTGAGTGTCGGATTCACTGCGTCTCTCTTCGAAAGTGTCTGCGCTCATACAATGTCGGGTCGATTTTCCGACATGTTTGGCCACGCGAGTTTCTGATTTCGAGTTGTCAGGACAAGAATTATTACTTTTGTTCTGCAATTTAAAACAACGCTCACGAGTATGACCACTGCGTTTACAAAAGGTACAGAATTTCTTTTGTCTACTATTATCATAATTTCTAGCATTTATTGCAGATTTAAACGCCGTTGAAGAATTAGAGCTTCGATCTGCTTGTTGTTCTAGTCTTCTGTTATATTCGTCAGTGAGTTTCGTTTTTACAAGATCTGTAGTTATAAGAGTTTCCTCTCTAGCTTCAATGGCAGTTATAAGATTATTGTATGATTCCGGAATTGAAACTAACATAAGTGCGGCTACATGCTGATCCGGAATGTTCTCACCAATAGCTTTGAGTCTTTCGACTAAGTCCATCATATGAGTGATGTGTGCGATCATATCACCATGTTCAGCCATTTTTATAGAATATAATTTTCTCAGAAGATATAATTTGCTGCTCAAATTGGAGCGCTCATGAATTGACTTTAATTTCTGCCATGTACCGGCAGTAGTCGTTTCATCTCTAACATGAATAATCTGAGAGTCGTCAATGCATAGATTTATTATAGCTCGTGCTTGTTTATCCCTCTTTAAAAATTCATCATCGGGTTTAGAAGGTGGGGGAGAATAAAGAAGATCATCTAACCCATCACGCATTAAAAGCATTTGAATCTTGAATTTCCAAGTAGCATAATTTTCGGAATTCAGTTTCGTTATTTGCATACAATCTTTAAGACTTGACTGTGCCATTATTAATTCTTATTTAGCAGTTTCAAAAAGTTTATATATTATATGCACAGGTTAAATTTTAGTTTCGGGATTTACAACATTCAGTCTCATAATCTATGAAGAATAAAGATAGCAAAATTTAGCTTACCTTTTGTGCACCCAGCAGCAGCAGTTAAATCTCCGAAACTTCATTGGTGTGAGGGATGTATCCATTAATGATAGGATGCATACTTAAGCACAAATCATATTTATTCAGCTATAACTAAATAATATAAAGCGACAGATACATTAATGTTTGCATACAAGCACATACGAAAGCTTAAAAAGAAGTAAGGATTAACTGTATCATGGGATGTATTAATTGGGTGTGATTGACGTATTTGGAATGGTTGATGTAGTTGGTATGGTTGTTGCGCGCGCACCTTGGCATTTCTAGGGTTACCAGAAGTTAAGTTAAAAATAACATTTTCTTCTTCTCAAATGCCTGATTAATTTGCAACAATTATTCCATCCCGTAATAAAAAAAAGTAAAAAAAAAAGTGCGCCAAAGACAAAAATCGCAACCTTCCATTCAGAGTATACATGCAGACAAGGTATAATATCTTTATTATATTATGCTCTACGGCTTACATATATTCTTATATACCAATTTTTATCTGTCATGCATGCGTTAAGCTTATATGTTTCTCGCTTTCTAGTCACTGAAATTATTTTTTTGCAAAATTTCTTGACCCCGGACATCTGCAAAAACTTTTAGGGGGAAGGAAATTCAGACAGATATTTAAGAGAAAAATTTTTATTAACCCAAAAGGGATGTTAGTCCTAATGGGATCTTAGTTTCAAAATGACATTTTGCGTTGATTCATAATAAACGGCGTATCACTTTTCAGATTGTTGTCACCAAATAATGTCTGTCTGTATTACATTCAAAGAAATTTAATAATGAGAAATATGCATGAATGTACGTATTTTTTTTTGTTTAAAAAATACGTACATTTCTTTTTTTTTGTTTGCGTGTTTTTTTGTTTGTGAAAAAACAATGTTACCCAGAGCCATCAGATTTTGAATAACGTAATCCTCCACCCGAATATGGGCACCTGGAAGCTCAAATTTTAAATTTTGAATTTGTTTCATTATCTATTGCATATTTAATAAAATTCTAACGGATTTTTGATTAACAAACTCAACGATTTCAAAGCGAGAAGTGGCAATACTGTACAAAAAAAAAAAAAAAAAAAAAAAAAAATTTTTATCTGCAGAGCGCGAGACTGTCTATCGGAAATTGTAAAGATATGCTGCTTTCAACTGTTTTATGATATTGCTGTTGAATTGAATTTTGTGTGGAGTAACCGCCAAGATCCTGATATTTAATGCATAAAATAAACATGCAAAACGTTAATAATGAAGAGACAAAAAATTAATTTTGTAAAGCCATCTTAGTAAGAAAACTAGACCTTTATATGATAAACTGAAAAAAGACTGAAAAAAAAAACAGAAAACTGTATGGCAGCACTTTACTTTGCATCGGGAATTCTAAATGTATACTGCTATGCCGCTTTTAAAATTTTTGTAATTTTGCTGTTATACGGTATATGGCTAAGTGAGAAGAAAACGACGCTTAACAGTAAAGCTAGAAAGACAAAACCAAAAAAGGGGTTTTAGCAGGAGTGAGGGTAACAACAGAATGGTAGACTGCGAGCTCAGCGAAAGCGTAGAAAACCTTAACAAACCTTTCTGGGCGACCGTTAACATCTGAAACCTTTCAGATTTTAATTTTTTTTTTTTTATTTGGAAAGATCGCACATAGGTTACAGACCCTGAATCAACACAAAACATATGTACTATACATGCACTTTAAACGCATCAATACAAAAACACTTGTATTATAAATGTATTTCACACGTATTATTACAAAAATACATTTTTTGTTCGACTTCAGAGGGAATCACGTAATATCCCTCGCAAAAATCCATGGTCCTGGGTTCTTAGTTCTAAAATATGGCAACCCTATTATTATAAAAGAAATACGCGGAAGAATAAATGTCCAAAGTATTAATTAATTATCTTTATTTAAATCTTCAACATGGTAACATGGTTTAACAAAGAATTTTCTGCTGTCTAACAATGTGAATTTTCTATGAGTGTTAAAATCCCGTGTTTAGATTTTCAGCACAAACTAGATCTCAAGTAAGTCAGCATTAACATTCTTGTTTTACCTTTTTCTGGCTAGGTCATACATGCATAATTTAAACTGGACATATATTTCCGTAACAGACAAAGTTTAAAATTTGTAAAGACATCTTGTGGTAAAAAAGTTAGCAATGAAAGATCTGATGTAATTTAGGTAACGTGTTCTATATCAAAACTCACAGCCTCATTTTATAAGGTATTTCTCCCGCCTTCTTCGCATGCCTTCTTGGTGTAGTGGTCAGCACGCTCGGCGCGTATTCGAGAGGTCCGTGGTTCGAGTCGCGGCGAGGGCATTGCTTATTTGTCATCTCTCCTGCTTTCGAAATGACCTAATGTCTCTAGAGCTTTTAGTAGAATTATTCGAAACTGATTACCGGCGTTAGCTGTTACAGAATAATGAAACGCAGTTCTGCTGCTTCGAATTTGAAGATAAACGAAGGTATTGAGATAGGAATCCCGGATAACTCAAGAGAAAGAGATTAAGAATTCATGTCTCAGATTGAAACCGGATCTTCTTGCAGATTCCAGTGGACCACTTTGTTATTGATAAAGAGATAATTTTGTTAACTGTAACTAATAAGAAACTGAAATGTACAAAGCTAATTACCTGGGAATACTTTTTACTTGCAAACAAAAGGCAAGAGGTAAAAAGTATCCTTTCATTTCATTAAAACAATAACATTAAATGTGAACATTAAACCAATAGACGTATAAGAAAATTAGTTCTTCAATATGTACTGGAATTAGCAAGAAACAAAATTTCAAAGCTTTGGTTTATTTACTTATTTATTTATGTATTTATTTATAAACATATCATCCATTTATATATATTTCAGCTCTTGTAAATCGTACCTCACTACTTTCTGACTTTAATACTGAAACCTTTTCAAAAGCACAAGAAAAAAATGACTGATTAATTACGTTAATTATACGTGGGCTCATTCATAGATAAATCGGTAATCTCTATTTTGAAAATTATTATACGCCGAAGATTCTAAAGAAATTATTCAGTGAATTAACTAAATATTTTTTTTGTTTCATTAAGCAGATAATTTGCATATATTGTTAAAGAAATTACTTTTTTTCCAATTAGCGGAGGAAACCTGTTTAGGATCTAGAATGTGAGGGAGTCAGGTAATTACTTAGTTCGTTTTGCACTTTTTTATTACTATTATTCAATTATAAAGCCCTTTAATCCCCTAACTGGTAAAAAGCGCAATGTGGTATTTGTTATCGATACATCAGCATAGTTAATGGCTAAATTATATTATTCCACATGAATGTGAGTAAAAAATTCTAAATAATAACAATAATAATAATAAAAAGCAAAGTCGTATTTTTAGTTTCCTTGCAACTAAGGTGCAAAAGCTCTTTTTCTTATTACAATAAAATATAAAAATAAACCTTTCACGTGCATTTTTTTTTAATTTAAGAATCTTAATGGCTATGTGAGGCTTTTAATTTATAATCTATTAAAAGCTCTTTATTTTCTGCAGTGTTAATGCTTTCTAATTATCATTTGATACTTGAGTGACGGTATCGCATCAGTGATTTTTAAAAGAATTATTACAAAAGAATTGTTAGAATTAAAAAATAAATAAATAAAATTTGGTACAAATTTTTTTCTGCACTTTATTTAAATTTATTTCCTCGAATTCCAATAGAGATATGTTTCTTAATCAGTTCATTTCTGACTTCGAGGGCAAGGCAAAAAATACGTAAAAACGCAAAACATATCGATTAACTTATAAAATGCACAAAAACCTAAAACACCAAATATAGTTAAAACAATAAAAAATGTTTTTTAAACTTAAAATTGGAGCTTCTATGGAAAAGCAAACAATTCTGCCAACGGGCAGAAAGACAACTTTTTTCGTGCACCCACTGACTAAAAGACAAAGTTGATGCGCCAATTGTCTTAATTCACTACACCGAAATCCTGAAATCCGCTGAGTTGGCTTCCGTCCCGGAGTATTACATAATCCATAAAGAATTGGTTTCAACTCAGCAGTTTAAGGTCCTTAAATATAATAATAGCACTGTGTTTCTTAGGAAGACGAAGTTCTTTCCGACCGTGCATAATATATGCATACGTACTAATACATAATACAAATAAAAAAATAGATTCAAATATGTGTAGCAATTACATAATGCAAATACATAGCACATTCTTGAATAAATGCTAATACATTCTTGAATAAGTGCTAAAACATAACTGAGTTATTAAAGCATTACACAAAAATAATTACATCTTATGAAACTAAGGTATGCCTGTACTTTATACCTATACACTATACGTTTACCAATACTTGATAGACCAATAACTTGTACCATATTATTACAGAAATGCATTATACAGCATGTGCAAATTATTAGTCTACTTCTTCACGAGTATTTTTACAGAGATCAATTTATATTATTTATGTGTTTTTGCATAGATACAGTATGAATCTACTTCTTCACGAGTATTTTTACATAGAAATGCATCATACAGCAGGTACAAGTACATTTTATCAATCTACTTCTTAGCGAGTACTTTTACATTCCTGGGTAAATACTAAAACTTGATTTAAATACTGATACATTACACACAAATTTACCTTTTACAAAAATTACAAATTTACCTTACAGTGTATAGTACTTTATCCAATCACCTATATTTCATATTACTGCACATAATAATAAAAAAAATCTCGTAAGAACATTATATAAAGTACATTATGCAAATATGTTATACCAGTACATTACATAATTACCAATATTTAATGCAATTGCAAGTATGTTACAACTAGTACACATACGGATAAATAACATAAATGTATTATTTAACAAATACAGTTAATGATGCTTACTGGATAATTGCATCTTATAATATCTAGTACATATAGTAGCTATTACATTATACAATTGATATGCAAAATATTTCATCTGCATATAACTTAAATAGATACGATCCTGATTACATACTAATATTTTGTTCAGTTACCTTTTTTTTTCTTTTTGGCATAAACTGAAGCATCACACAAATAGAGATTCATCTTACAAAATCCAGTACATTATACAATTGCTAATACTTAAGCAGTTATTGCACCATATAACGCAATCTCGGACTACTGCAAAAAAACTACTAAATAGTAAGCTGCACAAATGCTAAAATAATATAAGACACTTACTAATGCAAATACAAATGCATAATTTCCAAAATATAATTACCAATATATAATTTAATTACTGATATATTATAAGGCATGTTCAGTTGCAGATACATTAACAATGTATTGTACCAGAGCACAGCACTAATGTACTTCCATAGACATGGAGCATTCTAGTTTCTATAATCTTTCGTGCAATTACAAATGGGCTATCCCTCGTATTCATTTACAGTAAAGGTCCATGGCTCGTCAAAAAGTGAGTGATATAGTAAGGTGGAATATGTCTTTCCAGCGAGACCCTAGAATGTACTTATATACTCTTCGTCCTGTGGCGTTTCTATTCCGTTCGTCTTCCCATTTAGTCATAAATTGAGACATTGTCTGTTGCTTGGGAAAGGGTTGTACCGGCTTTAAGAGGGGTACCGGCTTGGGAAAGGGTTGTACCGGCTGTACCGGCTTTAGGAGCCGGTAATTCTGGGAGTTTGGTAGAACCTGCCGCTTCTTTGGCAATGTGGTCAGCCATTTCATTGCCATATATGCCAATATGTGAGTGGATTCAGTGCAGAAATAAATAATAAAACAATAATTAATAATAATAATAATAAACAATAATTTATTGTTTTTATTATAAAAAATAATATCAATAACAATAAACAAATAATAATTACAACAACAATAATAATAAATACGACTAACACGAATAGAAAGGTAAATAAGCTCTGTCGTCAAAAATAGTAATGGAAATTAAAAAAAATAACTTAATAGAATTTTAAAAGCAATAGGAAGGACCGGATTAGAAAGTCATTAACTGAACAAGATAAATCTCTGTGAATGTAAAAAGCTTCAAGAAATGGAATTCACCAATTTCATACGAAATCTTAACGCTCTTTTAGTTTGGCCGATACATCTCAAGCCACACTGATACAATATGCTATAAATTCCTCAAGAATTAAAGTCAGAAATGGATAAACCATGGTATTCCGTAATTCCAAGACATTGTCGTCAATTGTCCAGGACGCTCTGTGCCCTTGGAAAGCCTCAAGATCATAGCAACCAGGGGGCCTTCGTGAAACACATGCAGGGATATGCGGCAGTCCAACAGAGTGACTACCCAAACCATTACATCTCCACCACCGTAATGATCCCTTTGCCTGATGAGGGAGAGAAGGTATCGTGTTCCAGGCTCTCTCCAGATACAAATACGCCGAGAATCGGTATCCGGGCAGAATCTTGACTCGTGTGTAAAAAGCACGGTGTTCCATCGAAATCTGGTGAAAGGCGCATGTTGTAAGCCCCATGTTAAACGTGCTCGTTTGTGTGCTGCCGTGAGCGAAGTGCAAGCCGCGGGTCCTCTGGCATACAGCTATAGCTTATGAAGTTTTCGGGCAACTATAGACAGTTAAACTCGTGAAGTATGCAGCTCACTTGAGAGCTATGGAACTTTGAACATTCTTGTGTCGACGCTCTGAAAATGCCAAATAATGATAAATAATAAATAACGATACTCATTCGTCATTGTAAATCTTGGTTGAGCCTATCCAGGTCTTCTCGTTATGGAACCAGTGTCCTGAAACTGTTTCCACTAACTGAGGAAGACACTGTTACTAGTTATCTGCGCTTCTGATTGGCTCGCTTCCAATCTAAAGAACATTTTCCAACTCATTTTGCCATCAAACTGTTCGTGGCTACTCATTTTACCTGATACCTTATAAATCTTACCCATTTCTCGCGAGAAACACGGCGAATGTTGTGAAGAAGTATGAACACTCAAATCGCCGAAACCTCCTTGTCCGCTTATATTCCCTCCGCAATCACAGCTTGGCAGACACGCAGGTGAATGATTATGCGTATACGTTTCTGAATAATTGCATAATTCTTCGACCGCATAATTAGTACCTTTAGTTCAATACTTGTTTGTAAAACCAGACATACTTTGTAAATGCTCTTATATTTTCTCACGAGTATAGAAAAGTAACTGCTGTCATGTCCTTGTCTTTATGAACATAATTAAGAACATTTTCGTTAACTACTAATTTTTACACGAAACTGTGTTTCAAACGGAACTCTTTCGTTAAGACATATTAATTAATTTTGTAGAACCATTTAAGTCTCTTTGAGATAATAGATTTTAATACGAAAGTTTATTGGAAAATTTTTAATAAAACCGAGCGGAACATTAAATCGTGTTATTTGTAGATATTATTTTACTTAAATAAATATTCTTGATGAGGATTGAAGAAGTCACAAAGGTATTATCAATTGTGGTCTGCACGTATTTCATAACTTCAGCGTTTTGGTGAGTTACATTAATCAGATCTACAAATTTTTTGCGTTCATGCTATTCATACTTTTTTGTATGAATGTGAGAGAGATTTCATAAGAACTCTTGATTAATAATAACTTATTACTTCTCTGTTTTTTCTAATTATCCAGATATGAAATATCTTTCATATAGTCTTTTCCTCAACATGACAATTACTTTTTTTCTTTTCCAGCAAGGAATGAAAGCAATGGCTATCGTTGATACTTACGCTGCCATCGTAATATATTTGCTGAGAAAGAAGCTTATGAAAATCGGATTAAATAGACCTAAAAATTAGATCGGACATTCTTTCAGAACTTTGGAAAAAAGTATATAGATTCTTCTATGGACAAAATGGCCTTTACTTTATTCATCGTGAAACACTCGATACTTTTACTGAGATTCTGGAACAACAAAACATATATAAATGCTTTACCAGTACATGCAACTCTAATTAGTAAGTATCTAAACAATAAGCATCTCATCTTAGCAATTAGAAACTACACCTCATAGATTTTTCACTAAGCCCTGTGATCAATCTAGATGTAATTTCCCACGTTTCATTACTTCTCGTTCCCTGAGTAATTACCTGTCTGCACAAACTGCTCGATCAGCAACTTTGAGCAGAACGGGGAACCTATTAATGCCTCTACCTGATAGTTTGAAAGCGTGCAACTTGCTCAAAGAACTTTCAGGTGAAAACTTAATTAAAAGCATCACGAAATTCAGAAAGGACGTTATTGCGATGACGAGGCTCATCCCGTTTTTATTCCGTCAGTATATCCCACGATCATTTATGCCACTTTCTCTTGCGCCCGAAGACACCTCTATCTTCTAGAAATATGTACTTAACTGTAAAGCATGCATTCATTAAGAACTGGACGGATATTCTACTTTTACGAGACTGTTTCAGTTACTTCAGTAACTTTACAGGCACACCAGTTTTAATAGCCGGAGGCGTAGTAATTTGCATGGAGATTTGATGGTAGAATCGCCTAACGGACATTCTGCCCAGATTAGTTCTCGGTTCAGAGATCGCGCAGGGTAAACGGAGAGTATCTAAAATGCTTATAATGAAAGAAATGGTAGAAAATTTCTGGGAAGTGTTAGTCATGAAAAGAAACGACGTTATTACAAAATTCTTTTAGCATTTCTCTTTAGTAATTATGCAGCGAAACGTAACCTTCAATTTAATTTTCGTTCATTTAAAAATAAAGATGGATTTAAAATATAAACATTCGCTTTAAAATAACACAAGTCAATTTTGGAAAAATTTACACATATTTTGGTTTCAATATAATATTGCTTATGAATGTAATGGAACAACGACATAATTTTTCATTTATTATATTTTCATTTTTCAAATTTTAATTAGATACTACATACGTTGAAGATTTTTTTCGTTGATTTCCGTTAAATGGGAAGGTTAATTTTCCTCAGAACAGCGATCAGAGACAATACAGAATTTGAAAAGTTCCTATGGGAGGCTTTTCGTGTCAAGTTTCATTATAAATATAAATATTAACCTTAACGAACTTTTGGCCAAAATTAATATTTCTCGTTACGAGACTGTTAAAATAACAGCATACTCTAAGATATCTAAAACGGTATGCACCAAAAAACGGCTTATCTATGCCGTTATTTTCTTTGATTAATGAAATACGTATGCTCTATGTTAGAGGTTACCATGTACAGTTAAGTGCAGAAATCTAAATAATCTGATCAACGTAACAGCTCAGTAAAATTCTTTTATATTCATAATCTCTGATTCAGGTAGTCAACGTATTTTAAAGTAAATACGTATAAGTAATAGAATTATCTCAAAAGCATTTTAAGCTTTTCATCTGCAATATATCATGTTTAAACGACTTATTTGAAAGCAGACAACTGTATTTTACGTAGTACATTACGTATACAGTTACATACACGCATATAGAGGATTAGTTTCGTGAAATCCTCTTGGAAATAATAAATATGTGCAATCAAGTATAGTATGCATAAAAGGGAAGATGCTCCTTAAAATTATTTCCCACTTTATATCTTTAAACTGCTGATCAAATTTTATATCAATGGTAGTATGCAAAATATTATATTCGCCTCCTTGGGCGTCTGGTGATTAACGAAGCTGGTTACGACGTATTGGATCCAAGTCCAATTCTCGAAGAAGTCTGGATATTTGTAAATACTAAGTGTCTTTGCAGCATGGCGGTACTTAAGATCCGTTTACGGGAAATTCCTATAGTGAGGGTGGTGGTAAAGGGACTATTGTACTTCATTTCCTGGCATGTTCTGTATCAGAATAAAGATAGAGCAAAATAAACATCATGCTTTCACCTCTAAGATGTCCAAGCATTTGGCCAACGGCAAGCTGTACTCTCTTCTGTGATGTTGGTGAATTTCGTTAATCATACCCACTTCCATTTAGGAGGATAAATTACAAAACATCTTGATACATGTTCTAAGAAGCATACAAATACATTACTGCTAAAAATAAAAGCAAGTAGGTTGTTGCAAGTAAAACAATAACTTTCCATAGGTGAGGAATTTAAAACATTTTTAGTGCACAAGTTGATGTGTGCAAAGTACGCCAGCCACAGAAGTGAAAAGTAATCACAAATGAATAAATGTTTTAATTCTTTCTTTAATCTTACGTGTCATCCTCCTACCCTTCCTCAAAGAAAAGAAATGATTGTTTACCAGATACTTGACATTTTCGTTGAAAAAAATTTTTTTAACTATAACGATATATGTTGTGTTTATTTAGAGATTGGATGAACAATTTAAAATAAAATAAAGATTTAATTTATTAAGAAATGCTTTTAAATTGCTATTATGTTATTAAAAGGTAAATTTATTGCTTTTAAATTGTTGATAAAAAGAACAAAGGATTGGCAAAATCCAGAAGATTAATTAAAACTATTACGTTTTACCTACTGGCAAAAGTGAGAGCTGGTTTTACGCGAGTTTTATGGAAGATAAACAATATCTCACGTTTTGCGCAAATGATGATCTGCGTTTGATAAGGTAACACAGCGTAACGGCAAAAAAATTGGCCCATACTTTGTAATAAATCTATCTATCAAGTTCAATGGTAGCAACTGTTTATTTTCGACTGTCTTCTAGTGTTTTACACCTTTTTTTTGCATTTCATCTTTTAGAATGTTCAGTCTACTTAATTTTAAGTATAGTTTCTATAATTTTATGTGAAACCTAGACTTAGTGATTTTAAGTTAGAATCTCTAACAACGGGCATATGCAGGAAATTTTTCTCTCGTGTACTTTTTATGATTTTATTTCACAGTATATATATAAGTTTTATTCACAGCATATTTGAAACTATACGTCAAAGTTTGAGGGAAGACAGAGAATATCGGTATAAATAGCATTCACACAGAGAATATCGTTATAAATCCATTCGCACAAAGAAGCAGGTATGGAAACGGATAGATAATTGTATATGCTAGTGCTTCAGATCGACATGTAGGTTATTTATTTGAATATTGCAAAGTACGTGACAGCTATCTGCCTAAAGCGATGGGTTCCTTAATGGATAACTTTCTAAGGAAACCTAGCTCTTATTCACATCTACCACATGAGAGAGGCTCTTATGCACATCTACCACTGGTAAGACACGATACATCGTGCTTCCTATTTAAAGCTTGAAAATTCATACCGAGAACATGAATTCTTTTACGAGCGCTGAATTTACGGACATGTATTTGGTATATGGGTAAACTTACAGTAATGAACAAGCTATTGCAGATATGCATGATATATTACTGCACCATTGCGAATGATCCGAACTTTGAACACGTTTTGTAGAGCTGTATTCAATATCTATCACTTCATCTACTGTTCAGTTTCAAGCCTACGTTTCGATTATGCTTTCCTATGTGAATGTGATTCATATCAATATTCTCTACCTCTTCTCAAAAACTGAACGCGGATTTCTGACACACTCGGAATGAATACCAAATCATTATTCTTATAAGATGATTTTCTCATTTATTGGCTATTTTCAGTTAGTAAACAATGTAATTATATGAAGTTTTGCGAAAATAAAGGTCAAATATGGGCCAAAAGCGATCATATGTGTTTAAAAATATCCATTTATATCTGCATGAATCCACACATAATTCATTTTATCAGCCGTGAGATATTTCTGACATAAACTGAAAATAATTAATCGTATCAAATTAATTGGTTGTTAATTGAAAGTTACCTGTGGACTGCGGCCAAAGCAAATTTTATAAGTTCCCTGTACACCTGAAAAGAAAATGTATAAAAACAATTCAGTATGAATGAAATCAGCTAAGGCTTTCCGAGCAACAACCAATTCGTAAATAATTTTTGTGTTGCCAAACCAGGAAACGTAAACGTTTGACACTTTAAGTTAATACGTATACGCATGACGTTATGATTTAAATTTAATGTAATTTAATAACTTTTTATTATATCAGTAAAAGAATTAACGTGGCAATAGCATATCGTGTCAGTTATCCTAACCTGAAACAAAAAGCTGCCAACAGCAGCTACTTATTTAAAATGCTGACATTAACGAAACGTTTTCTACATACAGTGACGTCACATGCAATCGAGTGCTTTCTTCAATGTAAGAAATAACCTTATATAATAATAATAATATGTACTAAGTATTTTGTAAAACTTACAAATGTTTTATTAACAAACTCTACGATTTGAGAGCGAGCAGTGGAAACACTTTTAGAAATAAAGCAGACTTTTATCGCAGCGCACGAGACGGTTGCCACTTGGAAAAATGAGCGCGAAAATTAGAATTTTCAGAGTTTTTAATTAATATCTCAGCTGATTAAAGTCGTACGAAGATGAGAACAGTCGAAATGGCTTCCCACGAATTTATGGAATCCGGGGGTCCCTCTCTCGAAACTCAGCTGCCCGCTGTTTCACAAGAGATCATGTTATAAACAAAACAGATAGATGCGCACAGATTTAATAATACAGATTTTACTCTCAGATCAAAAGGCTTGACTATGTGGGTATTTTTGTTTTTTCTAGTGAGTAATACAAATGAGAACCATTTTGTTTGATAACGTCCTCCACGAAATCATCCCTCCGCTTGGGTAGGTAATATTATTAAGGTTTTCGGTACTTTTTTAAGCGTAACGACATATCATTTCAATGTTCGGTATTTAAAAATGAAAGAATATAAAAAGAATGTAGAACTTCATCAATGTATGTCCTCTTTCCGGTCTTTCCGTTATATTTCAATTTTGCAAAAAAAAATCCATTTCGTGAAATCTCAGAAAAGAGTGAATCTTTCTACGAAATGGAATAGAAGGCGGAAGAAATTGGAAGTTGAGGCGAGAAACTGAAGTGTGGTGTAGTTTATTTCAGACAACTTTCTTGCCTTCGAGCACCAAGTTCCTCTCCTTTTTTTCTCACACTTCTGAAACAACTTTTTTTTAAGATAAAGTAAAACAGAGGCGAAAAAAGATATAAACTTTTCATTTCAAAAATTTTTCTTCCATAAGCTTCAAAATTACTGATAGAAGCAAGGAAAAAACCGGAAAGATGCATAAAAAATTTGTTTTGAAAGTCGGAAAGTGAAAAAAAAATCATTTCTTGGTTTGGTTTTACATGTGCTCTTTTATGGAAAAGAACTAGATTGAAAAAATAGTTCGGTTGTGAAATGAGGCACTGGAGTGTAAAAAACGCTCACGAAAAGTCCGATCTTAGTTTTCAAAAGTATAAAAAATGCATTAGCTTCCGTTTTCGTTAAGAGTATTGTTAAAAGAAGTCTCGAGGGCTGAATATTGTGAGCAGAATTATCTTGTATCCAACATAATAAAGTTCTTGAATTCTTACGAGTTCTGAAAATTGCAGTGAACTATTTTGAATGAAAAAGAGTACTTGAATGTAAAAAGAAGTTTTGCTTTTCGAGATAGTTGACGTCCATGTTTTGAATGTTCAACATGGCATTGTAAAAATTTTCCTTTCATGTCAAATCTTTCTGCTATGAAGTAAAAATGCAGACATTCCTTATAACTTAAATATGATCTTCTCATGTTTACGTTCTACGCTTTTCAAATGAAACATCTCGGATGGAAATGATTGTATATTTTTAAAAGCTATTTTTAAAGGAGCAAAAATGCTTTATATTTTACACTTCTTCAACCCTTACGAATTTTATTATCATTGCTTGGAAATATGGTTTGTTGTTTTACCATAACTAACCTTTTCCCCTTTAGGGCTATAAAAATGTAGTAAATTTAGTGTTAGAGCTTGCTGTTACGGAACAATCATTTTAAAATTACTGTAGCTTTATATTATTTAGTATTTATAGCATTATTTGTGGCTGTAATTTGTGAAAAGCTAATAAAAACCTTTATTGGATAAATTTAAAAATAAATACTATAAATGTTTATTTAAGAGCCTTTTAAATGTGAATTGTCAATATAAAGACAGACAGATCCAATAAAACATTTTACATTAAACATTTATCTAGAAAAATTTACGACTAACCCATATTCTGCTTCTATCCGTTTTATTTCCTGTAAATTTTTCGCATGCATTTTTAATAACAGTCTACATTTTTAATTTCCAAAACTCACTCATCATTGTTTAGTAGGATACATTTTCTCGTATCTTATTGATATTCTGCTTTTTTCATGAAGTATTTAGGATGCTCATTTGTTAAGTACTTATACAGAGGCTGTTCGACGAATTTCATTTCATTTTTAGACGAATTTCATTATATGTACAAAAATACTTCAACTAAAACTTTTGTGTTTTGAATGTTCTGTTTGAAAATCCTTATTATTGACTATCTTTCTACATCTACTTTCGAAAACAGTAAAGATTTTTGTAGTACTGGAAGAGGTATTTTAATCCATTCCTCTTCAACAGCTTCCCAAAGTTCAAGGAGAGCTATAGGTCAACGTCCGGACAATCCGCTTTTTAAAAGTCCAAAAGCGAAAACAATCCGTGGATGATACATCAGGAGAATTAGTATAATATGAGTGAAGGATATAGCTTTGATACTCTTTTCTTGTTCCATTTTTTCAAGAAATTAAGAATGGATTTTGAGGTGTTGCTACTTGCTTTGTCCTGATGCATTTCTATAGCTTGATGGAGGTGTGCGTAAAGAGAAATAATTTCAAATTTAGAAATTGGGTATATGTTCCTGTTAGTATTTGGAGTTGATATTAAAGTTTTTTACACTCTCTCTATTTTTAATTTGCCGTTATATGAAAAATCAACAATAATTATAAATTCATTTGAAACACTTTCTTTAATTCTTTGAACCATAATTTAAGATTTGTTTCTTCTCTTTGATTTTTATGAACGGATCTCTTTTTATTAAAGTTATTTCAATGCATCCAAGATTCATCCATTGTGACAACACTTTTTTATTTTCGTCCGGATAAATGTTTCTCATAAAGAATTCTGCTGCACGTTCTACGTTCGTCGGTATGTCGTGGAAAAAGACGATGCACATTATGTTTTTTCGCCTCTTTAAAATACAGTCAGTATTGATCACTTTCTTTACAGTTGACACTAAGATTTTGAAACTGTCCTTTGACTTGGTGGAATTTTTTTACATTAAAGATCTTACCTTTGCAACATTCCGTTTTTTTTGTTGGATATACAAATGGAATAATTTTTCCACTAGAGGCCAAACTTTGAAATGTTCTTTCTTTTCTATAGCAATTATCGTAGCTTTAGATATCGAAAGTCCACGTCTTTCACAGCGTTTTTAATAACTAAATACGGACAATTTTCTCCGAAAAGAACACAAATGTAGCTTTCCATCCATTGCTTCTTTAAAAGTGACGTTTTGCATTAAAACAAAACTGTCGCGTAGCGGACGATAATTTATATTTTCAAAAATGTAGTTGCAATTAAAAAAAATCCAAGCAGACGATTTTGCTTTGCTAAAAAATGTGCGAACAGCCTCTGTATTTAAATTTCACAAAAAAGATGTTGCATTAATTTATTTTCATTCTTTTCCATGCAGCCTTTTTCCTGAAGCTACTATATTCCTTTTAGTGCCTTTAGTATTAAATAATAACTACCAAATTTTATATTCAGACACTTCGTTAATTCATGAGGATTCAGTGTTTAATTATGAAACATAAATATATAAATATCAATTAATCACGTTTAAAAACGAGGGTATTTTTACAAAAATAAAGCTTATGTTGAAGGATGTAATATTTTTTTTATAATGCACATAAGGCAATCACGTCTACGTCCTCAAATAAATAGTTATACTTTATTATCAAGTAAGAAATACAGCTAGCCATTTAAAACTGGATTTGTATTGAGGCATTTTTTAATTCCTTATACAGCAACATAAAAAATACAATCATTTATTTCATCAAAATTTATCAAACAAATACAAAGAGAATGCACGTCAGCCTCTTACGTATGTAAATATCAAAATGTATAGACAGGCAGAAATAACTACATCTTTTAATACTTATGTACACAAATGTGGTGCTAAACGATGAACAAATTACGGCATTTAAGGTATTTTTCCTTGGACTATTTTCGACAAATAAAAGTCGTCACCAAGTAATCCATTTTACAGTCAGTAATGGATAAGAGTGACATTACAACGTAATGATAGAATTTGGATTTACGTTTCAATTTTATGTAACTCTGATTCTAAGTAATGCAGTTTAGTTTTGCCAAAAAATGAACATGTACTCCTAATTCTAAATTTTTTCCTTTAATTTTAAGTGGGCCAATTTCACAAAGAAAAACACAATTATGTAATTATTTAAACACGATTAAGGAATTTTTCATGGACCATTTCTTTTTCATTTTATTTAATTATAGCAAAGCACTCGAGGGCTATCTGCCTAAAGGGAGAGATGTCTTCTTGGAATATTTTCTATTTCATTTAAAGTGTGTTGTACACTCCGTGCTAAAACATCATTTATTAATAATAATTATTAATTAAAATTAAATAAAATTATTAATTATAAAAATTAAAATTTAATGTAGAATATATAGGATAAAAATCAGAGAAAAAACAAAATCTTTCCAGCCATCACACATTTGATGATGAATGAAGTTGTCTGCTTCTTTTAATACGTTGCATAATTGAACAAAGGCTTGAATAAAATATCAAGAACTAGACTTACGTAAATAGTATTTTTTGTAGTTTAGTTCTTGGATACTACCGTCAGGAACAGATATGGGTGGTCTGACCGGCGCGGTCAAAAGGGTCGGCACCAGTTTGAAATTGGTCATTATTCTTCAAGACACAAAAATGCCCAACATAAGGACACAAAGATACACGTCACTCTTATGAAGTTTATGTTATATCACGGAGAATGGCAACTTCATCAAGATGTTGGGGCACTCATATAGTCGTTTACGACAAGTTATCGATGACGGCAAGATTGCTGGTTTAGTACGCTTGCGATCAGTTTATGCTTCACATTTTAGAGGGGGCAGGGAGGTGACATTAAATATTTACCATCCAATGAATTTATTTATTTATCTCTTCCTGAGTCAACTCTACAATTTAGTTTAATGCTTCTTCCATTTCTAAACCATCTATGCCAGGTAACAAGGTGGCTCTATGACCACCAGCGCCTCAACAAATCTCACAATAGCTCCGTCCGTTCCTGACTATCATTGATTTACTCGCATAAGCAACGTTATTTAAAGCCAATTCGATTCAAATCCACTCTCTTGCATTAAAACACTCCTGATGCTTTCTGAACGGCCCTCATTGCTCCGTACTCCAATCACTATGCTGACTTCACCATGCTAATCGGACTCTCCAGTCCGTAGACGTGAGGGGGCGCAAATTTCCGTCAGTCTTTTGAAAACAGTCATCCTGTGGCTGCATACAGGTCCCGAGAGAGCTGAGAAGCTGTAGCCTCTCTGTTACGTCTCGCTAAGATGGACAAATAGAGATCTTCTCTGGCCGTCGTGGCTCTTGGACGACCTTGCGCAGGCTTTCTCTCGATGGATCCAGTATCCTGGAACTGTTTCCATAGGTTACACACGACGCCGGGCATTAAATTAAACTCTCTGCATATCCTGACTTCCGATTGGCCTTCCTCTAGCCTCCCCATAATTTGCCACCTCATTCTATCATCTAAACGATGTTGGTTCTCATTTTTACTGTTCCGATGTGAATTTAACCGATTGCTGCAAGATAACACCAAGAAATTCGCCGATGTGTGCTAGCGAACGCAATTCGTTTTACCCTCCACTCGCTTATAAAGCCTGTTTTTCTGCTGGCTCCGCCTACACACACGTGTACGCTTACATATTTGCCGTACAACATTTGAATTTTTATCTAGAAGCAGTGGTTTTTCCTTCAGTTTAGTTCTTTTCATGCAATTCGATAAAATATGCAAATTCTCTTAATTTATTTCACCAGTGTACTAAGATATTATCCATTGAATAAATTTGGTATGATTATAAATGGAACTGAGCAGTGTTAAATTTGCATCTCTCTTTCATATAAATATTATAGATAATCCCACATTAAATGAAAAATTTTGATGATTCTACATTTAAAATAATAATTTTTTGAGATATTACCACCTGTGGATAAGATGTATAAATGCATGTCAAATGTGCAGCAAAATGTTAAATGTATAACAGGTTTCACTTTGAAAAATTGAAGGCACTAAATGCTGTATCCCTAAGCGTTGCCTCTAAGTACACACATAATAACAACATAATTAAGATGGGAAATAACACGCCGAACAAGAACTATTCTAAATTAATAATAACATGTTATGCAATTGAACACGATTCTGTTCAAACGCGTATCATAGCTTGTCATTTATACCCCAAACATATTATTTTCTATTTCGGCATTTTAACATCAGGATTTCTACATATATGTACATTTGTTTTAGGTTCATAGTAACTAAAAACTAACTTTCAACGAATTCTGTTCCTTACGTCATTATTACACGTCAATTTTTATTTACTTTTTAAGCTTGAATCGAATAATTCTTTTAAACTTATATAACCTGCTTCTACATTTAACTGAATAATTCCTTAAAATTAAGTAACCCTTTCATATAACTAAATAGAGAGATTATGCTTATAGGCTTAGTTCAAGTATTCATAACTTTTTAAGACTAACTATGGCAAGTGGATATAAATGTTAAAGACTGATAGCTCAAGTCATGCTAGAATATCAATGAAAGTTTTGTGTGCATTGGCATTGTTATGACTTATATTTTTGTTATTTTATATTTCAGTTTATTTCATTATATATATCAATTTATTTTTGTATTTCAGTTTATTTCATTCCCAAAGCATGTAGCTTCTTATTCTGCATAGTGGAAAATAAATTTTTTCGAAGAAATATGATGGTTATTTGCCACGTTAATGGATGCACAGACTTGTTGTCTTAAAAATAATCGGTTTCTATAGTGGTGATTTACAAAGTGACTCACAAGTCAAATAAGTTGTTTGTCACGAGCTCAAAACGATGTGAATCAACGAAGGAATACTGAGTCCCAACCTGCAAACTTCGAGCTGATCGCAGAACTCATAGACTTGTATTTGCACTAACATTTTTATGGTAGCAGCATTTTGCAGCATTGTAAGCAATACATGCATGACAAAACCTAATACACTTAATAAGAATCCAGATTGTTAATGACTCTGTGTCATTCGCTGAGACCCCTAAGTGAAATGCAGCATTATTCTGTTCATAGTGGTGGAGGATGAGATCTTCACATACCGAAAGAAATTTACTGGTCTCCCTGTCCGGCTCTGTCCCGCTTCCTAAGCCTGTGGTGCAGCCAATGAGTGTATGTTATTTGGGTGGCAGTGTTACTAGATTAATGGGTTATGAATAACGAGGCTGATTTTGAAAATATTCCTTGAAGTTCGGGATGAAGCTACACTTGCATCGAAACTTGTAGGATTACGTGAAGAAAGAATATGTTTTTTTTCCCTCCTAAACACTAAATTTACTTTTGTTTTTCATTTTCAATTAATCTTAAAATATTTTTACCCATGGAGGCAAAGAATTTATAAGGTATTTTCTCCTTCCTCTCCGTGTGCCTTCGTAGTGTAATTGGAAGCATGTCCGACGCGTATTCAGGAGATTCAGAGTTCGAATCCTGGCGAGGGTAAAGAGGATTTCTTCAATTTCTTGACATAAAAAATTCTAAAATAACTCTAAAAGTTGCGCCCGAACTGAAAGGAGGTAGATGGTCGGCACCATTCATTCATCTGATTTGATGATTAAGTGCCCTAATCCTCAGTCGCCCTTTGAAAGGGGAAGTATATAAGGAATTTTCTCCCTTATTTGTGGTGTAACTAGAAGCAAGCTCGATGAGCATTCAGGAAGTCCAGAATTCGAATCCTGGTGAGGACATATGCACATTTTTCACGTTTCTGCAACCATATATAATTTAATGACTCCACAACTTTTATTTTTTTATTAATTTAATTAAAAATAAAAAATTAAAATCTAAGCAGTCCCTGAAAGTTTGCCAATTTGTTGAAATCAACAAACTTATCTTTGATTAGGTACAAATTGCTACGGTACGATATTGAGAGTAAAGGCTGTCTCATTTTGACTAAATAAAATTTCTTTCGACCATTTAAAATAGTTCAGATAGCTCATATCTTTCAAGGAATAATTAATAAAATTCAGAAGATTTTTTAATTGTTAAATCAACAATTAAGAAAAATCAAAGCATTTTGTAATGATATTAAACAAATAATTGAATGACAATTATTAACATCTAAATTAATTGAATAATATTCACTAGACGTCCATGTTCTAAATAAAATATACCAGCACTATACTGAAAGAAGCAAAGATCCCTTCAATATGGAACTTTAAAATCATATAAAATATTTTCAACCCGCATGAAATTCTATCCTTTACGTATCACCATTCTTGTAAAACTGGTAAGTCAGGAATGAATTTCTCCCGCGCATTTGCCTTCAGTTTCTAGAGCACCATATTATGTGCATTCGCTTCAAATTAATTTTCCTCGCGAAGTTTCAACTGCAATTTTTTTATACTTGGATATATTTTTGCTTATACTTTATTTCGCTTTTTATTTAACACTTCTACTTTGTTCCTATTTTCCTTCAGAGAGTCTGTGGTTTCTTTCACTATTCTCCTCGAATGTGGGAATATAAAAAAGTTACGATTTCGTCTCAGTGGAAGGTTGTTGAAATATTGTTGATTGGTTGATTGATGATCAGGTTGCTTATGTTTGTGTGGTAACCGTGTTTTCGCTTTCTGTGTTGATAGCTTTTTGTTTTTAGTCTGTTAGGTGTTTCTTTTTATTGATTATGAGGTCTTATTTTAGATTTCTAAGCGCAAGAAAATCTTCGTTCTAGTTGAAAATTCAGTATATTCGGAATTCAGATGTTGTTTTCAAATACTTACGCATTCAGATCTACTTCCGCCATATGTTCTCCAGTTGGACATTTGATTCATAATTTAAAGTTAAGCCTAATTGAATGAATCACAGTTCTGTCTTACAGAAAAGTTTTATTAAAGAACTATTGTAGGGTATGTGCAAAACGTTTTTGAAGTTCTTTCTTCGTGTCTTTAAATTCTTGGAGCAGAAATTAACGAGCTAAGACAATTCTTAGCAAAAATCATTTGTATACTGTTTTATCTCTAAATTATTATTATCATTGTTTTCATATTGTTCCCATTGCCGATACCATAATGTTGAACATGTTTCAATTTTCAGTTACTGTTATTCTCGAAATATGTGAATTACAAGTTTCTCATTGTTCCTCAAAAGTCCAAAATTGGGTTCCTATCAATAGATGTTATAACGGTGTTAATGATCAGAAAAATAAACACAAGCATAATTTTAATATCTTTTTAATTTGCTTTCCGTTTTCTTATCTGAAATTTATTATAAAGTAATAATTTCCGTTGTTGAATTACGCTCTAAATAGGAAGTAGCAAGTATGCTGATTTGTTTTTTCCATTGAATAAAGCATGCATATATTCAGACCAGACGGTATGATTTCATTCATCTAACAGTTCAGTTCATCAGTGTGTAGGGATTTATATTTATTTTAACTAACCCGTTAAATTTAATTTTATGCTTATTTTCCTATAAGCCTTCGTTTTCCCTAATTGTCAATGCCAGAATATTTAAATTTTGGTAGCGCACATGAAGTAATGCAAATTCTACCTTGAGGAGAAAAGGTTTAAATACTGAGTTCTAGAAGGGAAAATTAGAGAGTTTGGGCTAGCGTGGTATTTTGAAGCGTGAGCTTCTGTTCTGCATTTATTGCTGGTTAACGTGGCGTAACAGCTTTTATTTTGCTGCCACGAGATATTCGACACGGTTTTTAGGAAACAGGATTATCTGAGTCCTGTAGAGTAATTCTACAACCTGTTACTATCTTCAAAATTTTAGTTTAGTTCTTTTTAATTAAGTTACCACCCGAGTGAGGCATAACATGTTAGCATCAAGTCGACGCTTTGAGAGTTTTAAAAACGTTAATAAAGGGTTCTTTTTCCCCTTCTTCTGTGTGGTTTCTACACGTATTTCAGCTGTCACATCATAAAATAGACCAGTGGGTCTTACAAGTGTAAAACCGCTGAACATTGGCAATGCGACTAACATTGAAGGTTTAGCAAATGGAATAGCTGCATGGTTCTAAAGTGTTTGTCTTCCTATTTTTCACAACAGATTCAGATGCCAGAGAACGAGCTGGCTGCATGGGTGCCTAGTTGGAGGCTTCCATATGTAATTTAAATATTAGCCATTTTCTCTCAGAAAGTTTTCTATAAAAGTATCTCTTCTAGACAGATAACGTTAATGTTCTTTGCCATACTTAATAAAATTACTTTATAAAATCCTTTATAAAACCTTCCACAAACTTTCTCTTACGTAAATAACTCTAATTCTCCCTAAAAATAATCCAATCCACTAGTCGTAATTATTTGCCCTAATCAACTAATTAAATCCATCAGTTCTGGGTTCTTATGTATGGATAGCAGGTTAACCATTTAACGTTTTTAGCGTTAGGCGAACGTAGGCTATCACATAAGAACACCGACATACAGAGATGAATTTCTTTCTCGCAAACATACAAAAGACAGATTTTTCGGTTTTTCTAAACCACACCTAAATATTGTTAAATTTAATATTAAATGAACTTTATTCGGCCATTATAAAGAAATAAAGGCAAATCCTTCGTGCCCATTAAGTGCCTAAAATGACCACTTATAATAAAGGCCATAAAGTACAGTAAAACAATGGCTCTGAACATTACTAATAGTCCTATTCTGTAAGGAGACTACATTACAGACCAAAATTATTTGAATGGTCATTTCAAATCATTTTAGTTGTATATAGACAATGTATATAGGCACTTAATTTTCTTTTGCCTAGAGACGCCAAACAAAAGATGCCTAGGGAGTCTTGAGCCGGCGTTTGATTAGACTTATATTTTTAAACATGCAAGAATTATAGATGGCTGATTTTTTCCGTGCCTTGAATATTTCCCTCTGTAACACTTATTATGAATTAAAGAATACTATGATTTTGTACAGTTTTACATCATGAACCAGATACTATTATTTACAAAATTAGATCAAGAGTCTCATTCACATCTAGAGCGAAAATGCCTACACATTTTAGCCATAAAAAATTCCACAATTTTTCTTTCTTTTTTTCCTCACAATTCACTGCGTGGTTTTAACGTTATCTTATTTCTTTAATTACCACAAGTAGGAAGTGTAAGTTTAAAGGAATTTTTTTAAGAATAACAAGCATTGCGTTCAAATATAAAATTATACTTAATAATTTATTTATTATTTATTTTTTTACTGTGCACAATCTTTATGTTAAATAATGAAATTTTTCCACAAAAAAGCTACTATTACGAATTGATAATATTATTTCTGTATTCCCCTTCTTCTGGGAATTTGTTGACATTTATTGATAAAATTTCGTCTTTTCTGGCAAAAGAAAACATTTTGAGTCGCCGCTCCTATGTCTGTTAAATTTTATGAAGTTCATGAATCTAATACATAAACAAGCCGGCGATTCGTTTCTGCATCTAGGGGAGTTCGTCAAACAACTTTAATTCTTACTTGACGCGGAAAGGAAAATCCAATTTTTTCGTTTCAGAGAAACTGAATGATAAATATAAAGTACAACGATATTAAACTGAGGAATATAAGCAAAGTACGGGGAAAAATATGTTTATTTTCATTTTCTTGCAGGTTTCTGTTATCGAAACCTGAATCGATTTTGAAGAAAAGCGATATAAAAACTGTGGTTAGATGTGGGAAGAAAGTCAGAGAAGGAGCATAATGTACTCACACACAAAAATAAAACGACTTTTATAGTGATGCCAAAATCGGATTTCTTTGTACTTGCTTCCTGCTTGGAAATATCAGACAGGAAATGAGAACAATAATGATACACAGTTTTCACGTTTATCCGAACCTCACGAATAATCTTGGAACTCAAAATAACTAAAATGAACAGAAAGAAAAAAATAGCTCCATAAAGTGTTCTTTGTTGTTGTTGTTTTTCTATTTTTCCGCCATTTTATTTCTTTTCAAGTCAGTGGCGCGAAAGAGATAAAGTAAATAAATAAAATATTAAAAAAAGCCAACGGTTACGGGTAACAATAAAAAAGAGGAGAAAATATAGAATATTTATTCGACATCTCGCATCTGTGTGTTTTCTCGTGCAAGACGAGATAGAACGTAGCTGGAGCGTGAAAAAGAATCGTTTTCTAGAATGTTCTTTCAATGACGTCAGCGAATTTCTCGTACGGAAAGAAATGTATATTCCGCAAACTTCCTCCTTTTTTTTAATTCATAATTTTTTTATTTGTATGTAAATCTCAGAAATGAGTACAGATAAAAAACAGCCTTTTTTCTGTCCCTTAGCACTACTTGCGAATTTAATGAAGTCACGAAGTTTAATTTTAAATCGAGAGCGATAAGTACATTTTTTTTGCATGCTTGATTCCAGAGCATATTAAAAATGAAATGTATTTATCGCGTTTATACAGTCACTGGTTTTATTAATTTTTCATTTAATATTTTAAATATGTTTTTTTGCTGTAAAGTCGAATGAAGTGAAGTCTTTACAGAGAAATGTTTCTTTCAAAATGGATTAATGATCAAAAAGGATTTTCCGCTTATTAGGTTTCGAGATTGTAGAAAATTCATTCGTGCTTGAATAAGAGCGTCAGATCAAACATGCAATATATGATTTCATTTAATGAAAAAAAATTGTCGTCATTAAAAACAGTGAAAGAGAATAATTAATTTCTTCTTTTTTATGTATGAATATTCTTCAAGAATCCCAATTTTACAAGAAATCATTATGCTGTCTTCATAAATTAAAAGTTTCATTAGTTTGTACACGATTTAACTGTGTTAATTAAGTTACATAATGAGTAAATGGAAATGCTTTTAAGTATGGAGATACCCCTATATTTTGATAATTCGCTGAAATAATCTCATTCAGAATTAAATTTGTTTTTTCACGCAATAAGGATTTTAAAAACAAGAAAAATTTGTGAAATATTAATCTATTCGTTATACATAACGTATAACGCATCTAGCAAGTTTTATGACTAAATTTTCCAAACTAACCATTCTTAAATGTATGATTTTCCTTAATTACGAAACACTAAAAAAATTATATATTGTATTCACGAAAGTACTTGGCCTTTATTTTTGCAATCGTTGATCTTAGGCGTGTACTTTCGATCGCAAAAGTGTTTGTTTTAAGTGATGCAAAGATTATTATTTTGACATTTTCAAATTTTCAAAAAAAGACAATTTTGTAAAAATTACAGGTACTTCCTTGTTATAGAGCCAACTCGGTCAATCACTCAAATCGGAAGATTAGTCGCTAAAATTGGCAAACTTGTAATACCAGCAACAAAGGTAACAGTAAACTTGTAAAATAGTAATGTATCATATAATAATGTTATATAAAACGCTTAATGTGTGCTTTGCCACATTTGTGCAATTTTCTGTCATTTTAAGCGGAAACAGATCGCTGTGTACATAAGAAAAACAACAAGTAATATATTATATAATATGTATAATGTATCGCATAACTTTATTTAACAATTCAGATTTGTATTTTAAATTGTTTGCTTTTGATGTGTTGATAACATTTGCCGATAAAGTTTTAGGAGGAGGAAATATGTAGGATGAGAAAAAATTATACATCTTTCTCCCCATGTAGACAACTATATATTTTCGCTTGAAAACATTAGAAACTTTCACAAATTCTGCATCGCGAACAGCCTTGACATTGCACACACGATTGCAATTATATTAGATTATATGATTGTTAATTTTTCCCTTTATGAAGGCTGCTGTTGTGTTTTCTAGTTTTGAATGTCGCCAAATATCGCCAAAGTGCTTGTTGTGCGCTTTTTAACCAGGAAATATCAAATTATGAAATCTAACTTTTTATACTTTCGTTCGGTCCCTAAAATTTTAGAAAAAAAATAGTGTAAATGTTATTTTTTACCGTCGATCTATAAAGTCGGCATGGATTTTGAAAACTTGTGCAAACAATTCCAGAGGAATTTATTAATAACAGATCGCTGTTTTAGATAGATAATCAATAGAAAATTAGTGAATATAGCCCATAAAAAAACTAAAAGGGTTGTGAACACAAGCTTTGAGCTTATCTGACTAGCCAGTTCTATAAAAATAGTGCCAATGACTCAAAATTTCTAAAAGTGTTTTAAAAAGCATCGAAATCCTCACGTTCTTAATGAAATCTGTGCAGAAAAATTTCGCTTAAATATGAATCTAAATGATGTCCGTGGTTACGTGGTATCTTTTATTGTGTATTTTATTAAGCTCCGTAATCTTTCGATTATTCGAATATGCGCGCCAGTATAATTAGTACCGTAACATTAAAAATCTCCAGTACTTGCTCTTTGTAGAAATCAATTTCTAAATTATAATTTCTTCACCCTTTCCCACATGGAAGAGGAAAATAGAAAAATAACGTTTAACATCCTTCTTTACAATGAACTAACCTGGCTTATGGAAGATAAAGGTTACATTAAAAAAATAGCGAATGTCGTATGAGTTGGTGTAACATTACAGTTATCTATTATTGGCACTCAACTGCGTTGTTTGATGAGAGATTTTATTTGATAAAACTGGTAAACATCAAAATATATAAGTACCGAACGAATAGCGAAGGTTGTATGAGTTGGTGTAACATTACGGTTATCGCTAAAACTGCATATTACGGGCCAGTTTGGTGCATTTTCGAAAAGTCGCCAAATCGGTTATTTTCACGCGTTTTAGAATATCACTAACTCATCATAACGCCATATTAGATGGTTGTGAATTTGAATGAATCCTGTAAACATGCAAAAAATTGATCATGTAAACATGCAAAAATATCTAAAACAGAAGTGCAAGCAAAACAACGATAAAGTATTTGAAAGTGTATAACTATGTATTTTATGGCATCAACAATATTAAAACTTTCATAATATATACCATTTTTAAGACAGCAGCAAAATGGAGTAAAACGTTTTAGCATGAAATTTAAGAAATTGTAATAAGCAGTATATGAGCAATAAACGACCGGAAAGCATTGATTCATATTTAATCTAAAACTTTAAAAAAATGCAGAAGAAAAAAATGATAAAATTCAAAATTTCGATCTACTGAAACATGAGCAATAGTATAGTAAAAAAAAATGGTTAAACTATTTTAACTACGTAATTTATATTTTTACAATGCTTTTATTTATAATAAATAAATTTATAATAAACAATACAACGGAGATGAAATTCAAAATGGCGCGCTCATTCAACACCGACTCTACGGCACAAGCTCCTGGCCCCAGCCACCCCCCTGTTCTTATTGGTTGCCGTTTATGACGTCAGGTTGAAGAGATTTTATTATCGGTTTCGTCTAAGTTAGGTGAACTGATACTTTTTTGGTCTTGGTTATGTTTTCTATAAATGTGAATTTGTGGAATGTAACAGAGTATTTGCAATTAAAGCAAGCTTTCCGCGCGCAAAAATGCCGCGGGGAATTCACATCGTCACTCTATGACATCACAAGTAGTGTCCAATAAGAGCTTGGGGTGGTGACTGGGGCCAGGAGCTTGTCTCTACGGCTCATTTCAACCACGTGCTTAACCACATATAACGGACACACACCTCCATTCACACAAATCTGTCGCATCTTTCATTTCAAGTAATTTCACACTATTTTTACACTTAGGACATTCGTACATATTCGCAATCAAACCATAATTTATGCACCATTCTATCGCACATCTTTCGACCTTATCTTGCAACCGAATCAAATAAGTAAAATCCACACGTTCAACTCTTTTAACGTCAGCCATTTTGCTCACAATTTATTAGAAACACAGTGAAATGACAAACATTCAAAAAGCCCACTTAAATGCTATAAACTGTAACCTTAAATCCTAACGATTTCCATGACGCAAAGAGATTACCAGATTTGGTGCGATTTCGCTTCATTTGGCGACTGGCCCGTAATCTGTAGTCTAGCCCAGTTATCTATTATTGGCACTCAACTGCGTTGTTTGATGAGAGATTTTATTTGATAAAACTCATAGACATCAAAATATATAAGTACTGCATATTTTAGCACATTCTTAGAAATAAAGGTACTTACATATTTTTCTGTAAATCGTGAAAGTTCTTTACCATCGAATCATTAAAGTTGATAGAGATTCCGCCAAAACTGAGCTAATCTCTACTGGAGAGTTCTAAAGGAAATATGCCTAGTAAACAATCAGTATTCGAACGTCTTGGTTTGTACGTTTTGTAAAAAGGCTTCTATCTACTTCTACTATTTCGTTAGGCCCTCCGGCTTTATCGGAATTTCAATTTAGAACGCTAGGAGTACAAACTTAAAGAAAGTTGTTCTTTTTAGTTGTTACTGTTGTTGTTATTGTTCCAGTCTATTACTGTTTTGTCGGTCATATTCAGCTAACACTAAAGTATCATTTACTATAAACTGCTTCTTAATAGTAGGATTCGGTAACTTTAAAAATAATTCACTGCTTGCTGTTGTGTAAATAGTAGGTCATAAGTTTTAATATTGTTTTCTTCAAAATGGAAGGAAAACTACAGCAATAACAGTTAATTCATATACTTGTTCATGACAGCAAAAGTTAACTTATCGAGAATCAGTTGGAGTTACATCAAACAAAAAGGTCTATTGTGATGCCACGCTTATCCAGAATTAGGGTCTGCTAGTGGCTAAGCGGTAAAGTGGGAGTTAAAGCTGGGTTAATCTTTGGCAGTTGAACATGGATTCAATTCCAGGCGAATGGGCTGGTTATATGAGCGTTTCAGTGTTTTTGGCCATGCATAACGTGGATGAAAGGCAGTTTCTCTCAGAAAGTTACCCACGACAACATCCTTTCCCTTAGACAGATACCCCTCGTGTGTTTTTCATAATCAAATAAATTAGACAAATATTCGTCCATTGAATAATCTAATATCCGCTAAATCGCACTTCTAGGCGACAGTTTCATGGTCGATGGGATAATACGAGCACCGAAATAAGATGCAAAACGTGAGACTTCCATACGACAAAATTAATTTTAAATTTTTAGATTATGTTTACAAATTGAAGAGAGGAATGCTTGCACGATATGTAACTCAAAGCAAAATATCAGATTAGTAAATGGCTTCTGATGCTAAAAGTGATTACGTTATGAGCATTTCTATGCAGAATTTTGTGAAAATATTGATCAATGTAATTTTCTCAAAACGAAATCATATTCATTGAATCTTATAGAATTTGTATTTTAGAAAATATTGGCAGGCTTTAGGATTAGAAAATAGTCAACTCCTACTATTATTTGCATAAATTAAAGATTTAAAATATTTCTAGTGCAATGAATTTTTTGTATGATTGTTAGATTATTATTCTAAAGTAAATGAAACTTCATGTGACTATTTTTAGTGTTCTTAAATTTATAAATTAACTGAATGAAAATTGTTTCAGCATATCAGTTGTAGCGAAAATCGTAAATTAAAGAAAACTACATATCGCCAGTAAAGAACAATCATTGAATGGCATTTAGAGGAAAAAAATCAACTTCGATTTATTACAATTCATTTATTAACTGACTCCTCAAATCAAGTTAAAAAGCCATAAAAACTCCAAACTTCTGAGGTTAAATATCTTGGTCAATCTGCATGCATTGCATTAGTCAAAATTCTTGCATTTTATTTTGTATGATGAGTATAAAGATTTCGTAAATTTAAATATAAGGACCCGGGGACCATAGAAAAATGCTAAAATTGGCACTTTTGTTAAAACTTGTTCTGAACTCGTATTGTGTTAAACTTAAAAGCGCAGAATATAAAAATTTGTGTCATTTAGAACACTTTTTAAGTATGTGTCTATGACTAACGTTTATAAAAATAGAGATCACATAAGGACTTCTGTGGATACGATATATAAATCGTTTTATTATGATATATAGATGACTGGACAAATTATATAGCAAAAATACTATAATGCTTTTTATCCATTCCCTTCTAAAGAAAGAAAATTGTTCAGCAACACAGAAGCAATGTTTTTGCTTTGTAAATATTTGCAACGAGAAATGTATTCTGTGAAAAAATTTTCCAGTGCATTATGAATATGAAGTAATATATGAAGTGAAATACGTTTGGTCATTTATTCTTAATAAAGTATGTCACACAATCTTTATTTCAGAAGTTTCGTTTTAAGTTCTATGAATATTAATGGTTTGAAAATAGTTACTGAATTTTGTTCAGCTTAACATAATGTATCTTTCCATTCCTGACGTGAAAAATGATCCCACTGAAATTTAACAATAATTTATTATTAATATTAGAAACTAGTATAGATAAGGTTTTCTAATTTCTGTCACGCTACTTTATCTTACTCTAACACTGCATTAATCACTGAAATGCTACGGAAAATTCCAGCGGTTCGTATTCCCTGAGGCATAACATCCGTAGCTTACATTTCATACTAAAATAGTAAAGCTTCTCAGTTTAAAAAACAAGATAATTTAAAATTGTAGTTCGTAATAATCTACGTAAACTCAGTAAGTAATAAATAATAAAATATTAATTAATAATAAGAGTTTATGTTACACAAAATTACATTTATATTTATTAATTAACATGTAAATTACTTGTACACAAAATTACATGTACAAAATTGCATGTATATTACGAGTACATGTATATTTTATGAAGCGTCATAAATAGGATAATTAATAAATGATGGTTATTGTGCCATACAAATAGATAGCAAGGAAATGGAATAATAAACATAACTTATACTCAGATAATGGCGTTCTTAGATGGAAGGAGAGGATTTCAGGGTTTGAAGGAGAATTCGTTTGGGTCCACTAATGTCAGTAGAAGGAAACAATTTGTAAATAACTATTAAAACTGTTGTGAGTACACTCATAACGGAAAAGCCTTCACTGTGTTCGAAAACACATGAATAGAAAGCGCCAATGCATTAAATAATGTAAACAAAAGAAAATCGAAAGAAATGTAACCTATTTTATATTTATTAAATATAATAAAAATTATTATTTTACAAACATATAAATGATATATATTTATTAAACATAAGAAAAATTAATACTTTAATAATTGTGCAAGTAATATATAATTCTAAAATGTAATAAACTTTGAATTCGTGTGTTAATAATTTACTCTTATTAGTATTCTAAAATAAAGAAGTTTCAGTTAATCTTCTGTTTGCACTTTTTGAGCTTTACTCTACTTAAATCAAAAAATCTTACGGGATAATGACATTTTGATATATGATTGAGAAAAGAGAAATGGCTTCTATGTGATAGAAACCTCTGAATTACAAAAATTAATAGCTTTCAGGTGTTAATCAACATATTCTTGAATAACTGACCCTTTAAACTAGTTTAAAATCATATTTTATTCCCTCATTAGTTGTTAGCAAAATATATTCTCGTAAGCAGAACATTTCACATGTTCTCATGCGAAAACATTCAGGAATCAAATCGGGTGAATGATAGGGCAAAAGTCATTTAAAAATGAAGCACTCATATTTAACAAAACACAAAAATTTATCTAGCTTCACAATTAGACATCGCATTTTCATTAATGCCAATACCACACATTTTTAAAACGGCCAAGGTTACTTTTTTGAAAATAAAAGCATATTATGTGCAGAAGTAGAAGGTACATAATTTGCTCTTTCTCGTCATTATCTGATGGAAGCGCTTTGTACTAACACAATTAATAGCTTTCTTCCTGTAATTTTTCACCCCAATGGGGCGGACATTATTTTCGAATGTTAGGTACATAAAATATGCAAACCAATTTTGTGTTTGTAAAAGAATTTATTTTGTATAAAATGTAGAATTTGCAGAACCTGTTTAAAAATCAATTTTATATAAAATAGGGTAATTATTGTAACTTTTTACACATCCCTTGCTACGCTTTATTTATATTTAGGAACTATTTATACTCGTTATAAAAATTTAAACAAAAATGTTTGACTATCGAAAACTGACGTAGATATTTAATTTAAAAATTTGCGATATTTGAAGTCATTTTGAATTTGCATTGAGAATCATTTTGAATTCCAAATAAAGTAGATAATGAAGTTGATTTTTCCCCTTAAATGTCATTCAGTGACACTCTTTTGTGATTTGCTTTATATCTTTATGTGTAATTTTATTACATTTCGTAAGGCGAAAGATATTCCGCTAATAATTTTAAGTTTTCAATGTCCAAGAATGTGTTGTTAATATTCATGAAATTTTATTTCTTTAAAATTATAGTTTGGTAACGGCACAAATATTTTCCATTTTTTATCGATGCAAGTAATATTACAGATTGGCTACGTTCCAGTACTGTAGTCCCTCAGTTTTATAGAACACGAATTCTATAAGATTCTGTGAATAACATTTGCATTTTGAAAAAATAATTATATTGATCGATACTTCTCATAATAATATGCATGGAAATGCTCGTCACGTAATCTCTTAATGTGAGAAATAGTTTTCTATTTCTTTTTAGTTACATACAAACACAAACATTTCGTTTCCAATATTTTTACCGCCCCTGAATGTGATTGCCGACATTAATTTCAAAAATCTTGATCAATGTTTTATCGTACAGGATCAAACGTTTCGTCTTTGTTTTTCTAACGAGTAAAAATGTCCCTAAACGTATAAATCAGGATTGGAGGAACATGTAAAATGTCGAAATTTTTACATAAGCGATTTTTTGAAGTTAGAAAGACTGAAACAGGCATCTTTACATCACTTTTGTAATTGGAAGTATGTCTATGATAAAGGGTTGCAAAACTAATGGCCAAGGATTTTTGTGGATACAATGTACTCTATTGATTTTCTTCTCTTGATACGTTTCTGTTGACTTTTTACCAATATTTTTTTACCTCGAAAGTTGTTTCTTCTGGCAGTTGTTTTACATCAGCAAGAGGAATATCGCAAAATGTAAAAGGAAACTCATAATTATCTATTAGCTGAGAGGACAAACATGAGTAATTTATTGATGAAACTAGTAATTTCCCAAGCAAGAGCGCCTATGGGAGTGACAGGCAGCATCCGTTTCGATGGAAGTAGCAGTTAATATTGCAAGCTATTCCCACAGGAAATTTCCGAGTGGACAACTCATTACGTTAATTCATACAATGTTCATATAGATGTATGATCTTCAGTATTATTAACAACACGAAAAATTTATTTTGTAAACGCTTGCTATAATAGTTTCCAAACCTCTGTGAATATTATAATACTGTAATATTCTTCATTATATTATGTTAAAGAAGATGAATTAATAATCGTATTGAGTTATATCTATTTCATAATCGCATAAATTCCAAACAAAGACAATCCTAGGTTTTATATCAAAATATTCAGAACCTTTACAAAACTATGAAATATAGGACAATTGTGTTCTGATAACATTATGTCTTAGGTATTATATGCATTTCACAGAGCAGATATTCTAACTCATGACTCTAATTTGCCCTTTATCACAATTATCCTAGTAATTTATTATGTTAATTTCCCTCCTTTTTTGTCTCTTTGGGTGTCAGTGTGTGATCTCTAAATCAGTATTACATGTACTTAATACATGCTGAGGAACGAAGAACATATTATTTGCAGAAAAATCTGAGAATCGTTGCATTCTGATAATAATATTTGTTCTACATTGAAATTTGTTGCATAGAAAATATTAATATTATTTTTTATTTTAAACGGCCTGGCTTACTCACTTTCTCGTGATGCCGCGACAAAAAATAAAGAAGATAAAACCAAAACTCACATAAAAATGTCTGAACTCTTTAGTATTTAGTGAAAGCATAAGTAAAACTTTAAGTTAGACTAAATTACGTAAATCATCAAAAGTTTACCAATTCATAAATGCTTATCAATTCAAATCTCATACTCTTTAAGTCAATAAAGAAAGGATAACATCCTCCCTGGTATTTTGGTAAAATCAAAAGATTATTTATTAAAAAAAATTGTGAAATGCATTTCCGTAACAAATTCATCATCACGCTATCTCTCCTTAAAAAAACTAAATCAGTTCTCCATCCTGAAAACACATAAATTTCAATACAACTTTAGAGATAGCCACAAACACCTTTCGTTTTAATATAACGCAAAACACTTTAAAGCACCAGGGTTAAGATGTCAAAACACCAGTTCAGATAAATTAATTGATCTGATCGAATAGTTACATCACCAAGAATGTTTTCAATAATAATTCAGTTAGTTTTCTTCTTCGGGTAAGCCGAAATACTTTCAACTCATAATTCTAGCAAGTATCGCGGCCCGTTAGAGCTGTTCACTTTCGAACGAGCAACATATTCAACCCCAAAAGATAAGGGAAAGGAAAAGGTAGCTGAGGGCCGACCTTTGACCCCAATGTAATCCGTCCGTAAGAATGGAGTATCAAAATTTCCGCTAGCTATGAAAAGAACTTTACCGTAATAAAATGAAAGAGTTTAAACACTACTATATAAAAAATTAATTCTCAAATATAAACATTAAAATGCCACTATTCATTGTAAATTAATACATTAACAAAGCACTGTAAAATACTACATAACATTTCTACACAACATATTTCTACACTACATTGCTGTGATAATATATTAACTTCAAATCTCTGTTTGAACGAATGCCTCTCGTTATGCGAGATTAAAACCTGTAATATTTAAATTCGACAAAATTTCGCATATAGTGCACAAAAATAATAGAATGTCTAAGAAAATCTATGGTCAGCAAAATAATCCGTAAAACTAAGAAGAGTTGAAAATCTCTTAAAGACAGATCATGACTTTTGCGCGTATAACCCAGAAGTGTCACACTAAAAATGCGAGTTTGTCGAAACAAACCGTCAGTTTATGGCACGTAATTTGGGTACTTATGTGTTATTGCAACCACATTAGCAGAAATCGTCAAATTTTCCTAATGTGCCAAACTCTAGCAACCATTCCCATAATTATTCTTCAGTCAAGAAACGTCGCGATTTTCGTACGCGTTCTTTTTGTTGTATTTCAAATTCTAACGGTTTTTATAAACAAACCGTCGTATCTTTTGCGGTAAACTTAATTTTAAAATATACACTTGTGTAATTTCTCTCTAATGGATGTTCTGAATCCTAAAGGTTCTGCAGAAATACAGAATTTTCCCACAAAATCTCTATAGGGAATAAGGAGATGTGTTTGCTAGATAAGTGGTTGTAGGTGCGGTGCTGAGTCTCAGGAATTCTATGGTTTTTTTTAAGTGAAAACAGATCGCTGTGTACTTGGAGAGAAGATTAACCAAAAAATTTTTAGAAAGGCTTAGAGACGAATGTAAGTGTTTTATTTTTTAATGCACCACGTAATTCATATTTAACAATTGAAATTTGTCTTTTAAATAGTTTAAGTATATGGACTTTCATATGTTGGTAACGTTTGTCAACTTATGATAAATAGCGATAGGTCGGAAATATTTTTTAAAAAAATCGTGAAAACCACCAACCTACACCCGTTAAATTAGTTTCATCCTTTTACCTGTAAGCACTCGCCAGACTGCTCCAATGTGGTTACGTCAATACTTAAGTACCCATGTTTGTGATAAAGGAGTAATAAACTTTTAGTCAGCGGACAGCTTCAAATAATGATATTTGACTGTGGCTCATAGTTTCCCATAGTATATCGTACACAACTGCATTAACATTTTCTTATTTTTCTCAGAAATCCAACAAAGAAGGTGTGTTTCTTTGTAATTCAAAAATATGGGGGGGCACCACGTGACCAGCAGCCAAAGTTTTTGAATTTTCTGGTTCGTAGAATGCTCGGATACGTTACGCGTGACACCTTTTCGGTTCTGGAATGTTGTTGTAAATTCATGCCTCATCATTGATGACATTGCTTTCCACTGACCTAATTTTTAAATGGCATATTACCGCTAGAATCAGAGCATATGGCATTCATTTTCCCTAGTGGTACATGAAAAGCTGTACATGACCATTTCGTTCTCCAGCACCGTGCATGGTTTTCAGTATCTACATTGATGATTTCGTGTGGAATCACAGCTGATTTCATGTAGCAGTCTAGAGTTATGTACCAGAATAGTCCATGATCATTTATGTGTTCTCCAACACGGTGCATGACGCGCAATATCTACCATGATCGATTCGTACGGAATCCCAATTGATTTTATATAGCCGTATAGTTATATGCCTATTTATGTGTTTCAGAAGCATTTATGTGTTCTCCAACACGGTGCATTCTCAAGGAATAATTCAGTAACAACATGCACCGAATTGATGTGGATGTCAAAGTACTGATATGCCAACAACTCAGTGTCAGAATTCAATCATTCGAAAAATCAGCATTGAAAATCTCGTCTCAAGTTTAGAAACGAGTCGAAAACATGAAAAAATAAAGTTTCCGCTGGAGAATACAACGAAGTAATATATCAGAATAAATTTTGTTGTTGAAATAATTTCTCTACTAAAATATTTTTACGATGCATCTTTTACTCGCAGGTGTCTAACTTATTTGCCATATACATGCTTGTATGTCTGTTGGACCTCATAGCTCAATTCTGTGAATAATATAATCTCTAGAGATAATTATCACTAATTGCAAATTTTTAGTGTTTTCATTATGAAAGATATATTTATCTTAGTTCATGAAACTATATGCATTGTCTTTCAACCTTGATCGTGTTTGTGACAGGCTTATTGCGTGAAGGATTATAACCGTTCATAATTTTTTGAATTTAGAGCAGTCTGTACCGGATCTATAATTATTGATACTTCATTGGAAGCTACCGTATGCAATTTAGATTAGAGTAGGATCTAAACGTTCCATTAAATACTAAAGCCTTCTCCACATGAAATTCACAATTGAAATGCAATTAAAGGATTTGTTTCGATAAAGAAGGAAACTGCAATTAGCGCTTTGAAGGGATTTGAGCTTTAAGGGTTAGATGCAATTCCCCAATGGAATTTAATGGAATTTCAAATGCAAATGCAGGTCTAAGCAGGTCAAATGTTTTCCAAACTTTCGTATAAAGAGTTTTGACAGATAAACAATGCTAATTAACTTCTATGATGTAAATCGAAATTTAGAGAGAATTGTTTACTCAAGAAAGATTATTACTGATCGGGCATTCGAATAGTCAACAATTCAATTCATCGATGCAATGCCGTTGCATTGAATAACTTACACATGCCTTGGTATGATGGAAATTTATCAACTTAATAGAATATTTTGCAAATACAGTCATTTTGTTGTTCTAAAAGTGCCAGAAAAAGTCATATAATATTATCATTATTATTATATTAATATATAGTCTTTTATATCATGGCATTATTATTTAAGAGTTATGTATATTCGTAGGAAATGACACTATAACATAAAACATCTCTAATTATAACTGCTCTAATGCACTTAAAAGTCTTACAATTATTGCTTTTATTTGCATTCATATATAGGTAACAATCGTATATAACGGCTGTTCATTCAGTGGATGAATTTGTATTGTATAAAAGAAAGAACCAAAATATATAAAAACAGGTTAGGATCCAAAATTAAATAAAGCCGCATTATTTTTCTTCGGTAAATATTAGATAAATTTGTTGGAAACACCGGCAGTGTTATATTTAAGCATTAAAAACTATATGCCATCATTTTTATTCGTTATGACAATTAAGCAATATGAACCAGAGCAATTTTGATGGTAACATCCTTATCTTCAAAGCCCTACTCTGCAGAATCTGTAGTTGGAGGAAGAAAACTGTGATAACCTTGATTTTATGCAGAATAGGAAATAATGTAAATTAAAAACTTCATAGCGCCCGAACAGAAATACAATCACAATCACTTGGGGAAAGAATCTAATGTGACAAACACGACTTTCTCATGAGGCTCTCTGCTCTTAGGCTAATACCATATCTTAACATTAGCACTGGCGAATGCGCAAAGAGCTCTAAATGAACTATCGCTTTCGGTTGATAGTTTGTAAATAAAATATAATGTGCTTAGAAACTTAATGGCTCAATGTTAATTATAATATGCTACTCATTTTCTGTTATCCTGTTCAATGATACTTCAGAAACAATGACGTGCTAATGTACTGTATCCCGTGCTCATGACCAATAATGATAATCATACGTATACATCCGTTCTCATACTTTGATTTGAAAACACTGCATTAATCGCAATATATTCTATGTATACTGTTTCGGATTCACAAATCAGTGACTTCATAATCACAAACTTTTTAAAAGCAATAACTTTAGAATTCCCGAGAGAGTGTTAAGTATTCGCATACATTTTGTTTTCAGTTTGGGGTAATAATGTGCCGATTAACTACAACTATCAGAACTGGAAGAAAACTAACAACCATAGCACACACGCGATGCCAGAAACACGCTGTATCTTAAAATCCCAAAACTTCAGTTTTAATATTTGCTGCTCGTTTCCATACTGGTGAGGAATACGGAAAGGAGAAGTTGTAGTGAAGACTGAAATCATAGTAACTAAGATAGAATAACACGCTGAACAAGTAATATTTTAGAATAGTCAAAAAACAAAAGTCAGCATTATATTTGCAAATTTTTACAGGACTAGTTTCGAAGGTTTTTACTGAACCATCAGCCTCTGCTGTCAAAGCGCAAACGAAAGAGATAATATATAGTGATTAGATAAGTAAGATAAGAATAGCTGGTCAAAGATGACCAGCTTATCTTATCTGGTTCATTTGGGCTTTGACAAAGGAGGAGGATTTTTCGGTAAAACTAGTCCTATAAAAATTGTCCAAACTAGTCCTATAAAAATCGTCCAAACTAGTCCTATAAAAATTTGCAAATATAACGTTGATTTTTGTTGTTTGACTGTTCTAGATCATAATAACTAGTTAACTTAAAATAATAACTTTACAACTTTTATCAGAAATATAAATTTAGTAGTCTTGACATAAAAGGAAGTATTTTGAATGTATATAATTCTATCTCCTTTTCTATTATAAATTTCGAGAAATGTGATTCCAACAAAGCATAGAAAATCCAGTTATAGAAATCCTCGCTACAGTGTTTGATTGAAGCTATATTTATTACGGGATTTAAAAATATGAGCTAGATAGAAAAGAGATCGCAGAAGGGAACGTTCTTTTCATATAACTGAAAAGCTTGAAATCAATCCTCAGAGTATGGTTATGCAATTTGTCATTAATAATTGCTATAAAGAGCATTATAAAGCAATAGAAATGCATTTCATTTTAAGTAAAAGTCGTATATTTGCATAAAAAATTAAATGACTAGATTAAACAGATGAAATTCAACGCATAATACCGACAATAAAAGTAAAACTATATAAAAGACAGGAGATTAGTTCTTATTTAAAATATAATAGGAGGCTTTAGCAATATTTAAAAAAAATATATAATAGTATTTAATAAATTTATGCTTACCGAACTTACAATTATGCACTGAAATTCATTCTAAAAGTATGCTGCAATTAAATATATTAGCAATGCGTTTTCATGACTTCTGTTTCAATTACGTTTCTGTACTTCTATGACAACATTCTCTTAGCAACAATAAATTAAAGACTAAAAGTTTTAAAAACTGCGTCCAAAGCTTGTATTTGCTTCGCGAAATTAAGCTGTCATCTCTATTGAAATTAAATCAAGAAATTTTGGGTTTGGGTTTTGACAGAAATATTTATTTAGCTTTGATACTATTCTATTCATATGTCTGCGATTTTATTTTTTCTTTACTTTTAATAATAAATTGGAAGTGTTAGAAAGTTATTTGACAACTTAAATTCCATCAAACGGCATGTATCTGGTTTTCTAACATTTAGGTACGCAACTTTAAAAAGTGAATCATATTTCCAGCATCAATGTAATTAATTTCCTTAAATTAAGCATAATTAAAATATTTTAAGGCATTTTAATTAAAATACTTGAAAATATTTTAATTTAAAGATAATCTTTGTTTTATTGGATTATGTTACATTTTTAATTAAGGTAGATTTGAACTTCTCTTTGAAACGTACCAAATGCAAAAAGTGGTTTTTATCCTTTTGCACTGTAAAACTGAAAATTCCTTGAAAACTAGACACCGTTAAGATATCGCTTTGAGCAATATTATTCTTGAAAGAAGAGATCAAAGTTTCTAATTCTGAACTGAAAGAAGTTAAACCTTATTTGAAGAAAGCTGAAGAGCCTTTCGACCTAAATCCGGTTATTTATCCTTTTAATAAGGAATATCAGCCTGGGGTGTTTTCATTGCCTCTTGCCACGCATCCAAAACTCCAGAAATTAATGAAGATTGCCAAAATGCTACAAGAAGTAAAAGAAGTGTATCCTCGCCAGATGGAACAAATCGCCCGATACTCTTTAATCGGAAGCGGGAAGTAACTTTTATAAACAAAGATCAAGAGGTTTAATTAAAGTAATAATTCGCCTTTTGAGGCTTTTGCAACGAATGTCAAAAACAGCCAGAGTTGAAAAATATTTATCACGTCGCGAGGGATAAACGGTTGTTTGCTGCTGTTGCAAAATGATTATAAGTCGAAAGTCCTGCATCGTTTATTTTCCTTTAAAAGTTCCGCTTGGCAAGACTATCTCTAAAAGCTGCTTAGGAGGAAATCTTTATCAGAACAACTCTGGTGCTCCTAAACAAAGTTTAAAAGTTAAAAGTTGATGTTTTCAAAGCAGTTTCTTTAAATATTTCCTCTTGAATACTGTCATTATTTTAGCTAATCATCCATTTAATTAGACTTAGTATTTGCTTATCTATATTTTTTACAAACTATTATAGTAATCTAGAGCTCAAAGTGACAAATATTTGAGTTTAGTTTCATCTTAAAGGCCACCCAGACGGGAAAATGATTGGTGACCCTGACTGCCATACCGAAGGGCCCGACTTCGAATCCCGGAGAAGGCATTGATGTAATTTGTGCGTCTCTTTATAAGAGGCAACGGTGTCCCGCCTATTAAGTGCCTCCAAAGAGACCACAACTTCCAGCCTTACTAGTGACTAGTGCCTCCCCATCGGAAAAAAAAAGTTTTATCTAAAAAATCTCATACTAAATTTTTAAAAATTAAATTCTGCGTATTAACAACGCCTAACATGTCTTTTATGCGCCACGTATTAGTATTAAAACACTTGACCTTTATAAGTTTAACTAGCTTAACAAAACTAGTCTTGTTAAACTGTACCACACTAGTTGATCTGCAGATTAGCTAGATAATCCGCTGAATAACTGATTTCTGCGCTCTAGCAGTAACAAATATAAATAAACGTATTTGTGAGCGAAAGTATGCAATACGTGGGATGTAAAAGGAATGGTATTGCGTAAACTGTAGATTTTGCTTTAAATAAGCAAAACTTAAACTTCAAAAATGGCTTTCTGTGCTTATTATTGAAAGCTGTAAGAAATACGATTATAAAATGCATAATGAAAGTTAAACTTCGTAGACGTAAACATTTAAATATGTAATTTTTAATTAAATTCAGTACACGATTTCAAAATTTATGCTTTTTTGGGTTTCATTACGAGCGTCAAAATAACCGCTTCTTACATAATTAAAACTAAAGATGTTATAATGATTTATTTAAATATTGGTGAGCTGCTTTCAGTGTTCTTTTACATGTAAAAAATTGCTGTATTATGAACCTTTCGTAACGAAAGCGCTCCATTTAAATTTTTCATATAATTAAGTTATTATTAAATCCTAAAAAATAGCGAAAGACGCGAGAGTTGAAAATTATTATCTATTTCTCTGGTATAACGTTTTTTTATTCGTGGACTTTTGAAGCAACTGCATCTATGGTATTCAGCATTAAATTCGAAAAAAGACAAATTTTTCATAAACTAATAAAACAATTCAAGAAATCTGAAAGTGTAACTTGAAAATTAATTTAATCCTTCCTTTATAAATGTGAGTGTATTTTAGTACATTTCCTGATTGTTTGACATAATTCTGTTTAAGATTAAAAAAATTAAACGAGCTAAAAAAATTATAAATCATTAAAATAGACGCATTCTAAAAGTTGCCAAAAGAACTAATTGAAATATAAATAAAAGTAAAAAAAAAAAAAAGCTAAATTTACAGAAAATAGGTTAAGATGTTTGGACCATTTAAGTAATAAAGCTGTAGGAGTTTATTTTAATTTTCTAATAGTTATTTTTATTTTTTAATAAACTTCCTTTACTTCTTTATTTCCCACCTACAATTCTCTGCCAGAATGAGCTTTCAGGATTGCATTTCTGTAAATGAGGTAGAACCAATATTTAAATGGAAGTCTCAGTCACTTCAGTAGAAGAGCTTACAAGTTCTTAGTACAGCGCGTTCTGCCTTTTGGCCACGTCGTTGCTTTAAGTCTAATCGTACGACTTTTCGGCAGTATTCTTACGTGTCAGCTAGTATTCGCTGGTAAGCTATAAATAAGGGACAACTCTGTTAGTTATTTCTGTGCAGCTTTGGCATGTTTTAGTTTAGTTAGGATTAGATTAATTTCTTATTATCTGGCTTAAGCCAAAGTGGAGGCTTCCTGTAAGCCCAAGAGAGGACATGTGTGAAAATCATACTTGAATTGATTTAAAGGGTAATTTAACCCTTATTTGGACTTTTTTTTACACCTGAACTAAAGGATAATTCGCTACACAGTTCATAAACATTCTAGCTGCCAAGGACAACCAATTTAGCAAGAATATAAAAACGCATTCTTTGAAATATAAGAAAAACCTTCATTTACTCTCACCTTATGTTTATTTAGTAAGATAGTCTACAATCTCTTAGTTGTAATCAGTGCTTAGTAATTAATTAACATAATAAATACTAAAAATGCATCATCAAAACTTTCTGTAGCTTATTACTAAAAAATCTCTTATTTGGATTATCTATTATTATTACCTAAAATTATGTTTATTGAATTTTATTATCTAAGAATTCAAATAGTCTGATATCTTATCGCAGCAAATGCGATGTTATGTTTACAGAAAAGCTAACGGTCTACTGAAAAGTTTCCTAGCGATATCTTAAAAATTAGCCAAAATGGGGAAAAAAATCAACCGATTTTATTCAAATGTGGGTAAACAAGAGACCTTACAGCTAAGACAAACAGCTAAATAACCTAGCTAAAATACAGAGGTAAGGTGCAACTGTGTATAACGTGTGTATTAATATCACTGTGTATGTATATATTAATATCACAAGCCACAAATATAACTTTGTGTTTATACATTTGCTTAGACAGAGAGAAAGCCGCCTTTCCCCCTTTTTTTTTCTTTCTTTGAAAATTTCCAAAATGTCCCCAAGGTAACAACAAATTACCAGTTGCACCCAAAGCACAAAGATTTAATTCATAAATGCATTCAATAAATGCATAAAAATCGCATTATAAGCAAACAAAAACAATATGGAACATATTCATATCAGTGCATTTAATATATCGCTGACAATCCTTTCATATTTTAATCTGTTTAACAAATTGCTCAAAAATTGTCGGTTTCATCGCATTTTTAAAATAAAAGAAACGAATTTGGATGCATTTATTGCAGTAAAGTAATTTACTTTATTTTTTTTAATTAAACGGCGTGAGTATTTCAGGTGGGAGAAAGAGACTCTTAAACTAATAATTATTAATTAAAATTAAAAAAAAAATTAAATTAA
>KK112094.1:229206-270251 GCA_000611955.2 Stegodyphus mimosarum
AATTAATTAAATATTCTTAAGTTTATAACTTATTTTAAGGTGTGAGAAAGAGACTCTCAAATGAATTACATTTTATCTAGTATAAATGAAATAATTCTGAGATTTAATAAAATTTCAGATTTCTTTAAAACCTGATTTATCAATAACGAAGCGTCTTTAGAATTTTACTTTTTGAGTAATGTTTCAGGATGCATCCAGTATTGTTTGTTTGAAGGGGATAAATTATATCACGTTGGTTCAAATTTATAATTATTTCTCAGAAAATAATTTTTTATTGCTTAGTTCTAGCAATTGTTGTTAATATTTCATATTCTTTCAGTTTTGTTTTTATCGTGTAATGATTATTTTATGTAACATGTTTCAGTTATATTTGAAAGAGCGGGAAAACCCAGTCTAAAAATGACAAGATGAGCGTTATTATTTAGGATTATTATTCATTTCTTTATACTCATTTGTGCTAAGCAGAAAGATTATTTCACTCAACATGCATTGTTTACGTAAGGAAAAATTAATCATGCCCAAAGCTTGAAATCCAAAATCTCATTCATTTTCTTTTCACCCGTGAATACATAACAACAGCATCTTATTTGTTTGTGAAAATTGCAACACCATGAAGGACTTACGCGAGTGAGCTGAAATTTTCAGGAAATGCAAAGTAGCGCATGATATGCAAATGATTAGAATTGCAAATCCGTAGCGCATGCGTATGCTGAGCAGCGCCCTCTGAACGGCTGATGGATCCGAATAAATAGACGGCTGTAGCGAGGCGTGTATGGTTATCGGTGGTTATCTGCTAGTGGTAAACGTTAACTCAATCTGTACTTATGCTTCGTCGACGAAAGAGAGCGAGATTTGAACAACTTACAGAGTTTGAACGAGGGAGAATCATCGACCTTCGTGAAGCTGGATTGTCGTATCGTGCAGTAGCCTCTCGTGTGCAGCGTAACAGCAGCACAGTGATGCGCGTTTGGAAGCAGTGGACGGACGAGTGTCGGACAACTCGGAAATCCGGGAGTGGACCCCGAAATGTGACGTCAGCTCGCGATGATAGACACCTGGTCCGCATGGCGCGGACGGACCGTACAGCTTCCTCTAGACAATTGGCAGCACTGTGGTCAATAGCTACAGGTGTTTCATTGTGTGCTTCATCAATTCGTAGACGTCTGCTGCAGTGTGGACTGCGCGCACGGACTCCTTTATACAGGATCCCCCTAACGCACGACCATCGCCGCCTGCGGCTACAATGGGCCAATCAGCATAGAGACTGGCGTGCTGATTGGCAGCATGTCGTGTTTTCTGACGAATCCCGCTTTAATTTGTGGTACCATGATGGCCGCATTCGTGTCAGACGCTATGCCGGTGAACGCCACCTTCCGGAGTGCATTATCGAACGCCACAGTGGACGAACACCCGGAGTTATGGTCTGGGGCGCCATAGCATATCATAGACGATCTCAATTGCTACGAATTGTGGGCAATCTGAACAGCAACCGGTATATCCGTGAAGTTCTACAGCCCGAAGCTGTTCCCTTCCTTCAAAGCTTGCCAGGCGCTGTATTTCAACAGGACAATGCCCGCCCTCATACTGCTCGGATTGTTAAATCCTTCTTTGCAGCGCAGCAGGTACAGCTTCTTCCTTGGCCTGCGTGTTCCCCGGATATGTCGCCAATTGAACATGTGTGGGATGTCATTGGTCGGCGTCTTGCTCGTGATCCTCGTCCTGTTGCGTCTGCAGACGAACTTTGGGTACGCGTACAAACGATATGGAATGCTCTTCCTCAGTCAGACATTCAAACTTTGTTTGACTCCATGCCACGTCGTGTAGCAGCACTTATTGCGGCGCGTGGTGGCCACACAAAATACTGATTCTGATCTCTTGTTCTTGTTTGTTTGCTTTGAACATTTAATCATTTATTTGTACCACTACCACTCAACTGTGTATTAAATTGCATTCAATTATGACGATTCCTTCTTGGTGTTGCAATTTTCACAAACGTGAGTGTACTTATTGTGTGCAAATAGTTGTAATATTTAGTGTTTTAAAACTCCTGTATGCTGTAATTTGAATAAATGGTACCAGATGTATGTAAAAATATAGTGATTATCATTATTATCAGGTAAAAATCCATAATTTCGTTTTGACGCCAAATCTTCATTTTTCATCACCTGTGACCTGTTTCGAGGTATATCAAGGGAGCTAGGTAAATATTTCCCATACCATAATTCTACGATCACCAACTTGAAAGGGAAGCGTGGTCCATGAATTCAATTTGTTTGTGCCATATTTGGACCCTGTCGTATGTATGATCGATACAAAAAAAGAGAATGATCTAGCCAAGCAACTTATTTCCAATTGACTGAGGTCCAGGCGTGGTGCTTCTGATTAGCAGAAACCTCGATTTCCTGAAACAAAAAGCGTTCTCGACAGTCTCCTGCTTTTAAAACTCTTTCGTTGCACAGTCATTCATGTTAGCTCTCAGATATGCTCTGTGATGCACCTGAATTACATTATGTTTCCCTCTGCTGTGTTTTGCAAGTTATTGTTCTGCAAGTTATTTTGCAAGAAAGTTCGTGCCAGCTGCCTTTCATCTCTGTTATTCACCAGCCTTTTGTTCGCTAGAATTGTGCTTAATGTCCAAAGTTCTTTTGTTAAAAACCCATTGTCTAAACACTAGACATGTTGTTGTACGAAAAAAGCAAGAAACATTAATCCTTTCAGAAATGTTAGAATCGAGTTTTCATGCATTCAGCTTTGCATAATCACTCCAGCCTTTCATTTTATCCGCTTTTACTCTAACTACAGCGATAACACTTTATTCTCAAATTCAGTGTATGCTATATAAGCGATTCTGGACTGCTACCGAATTACACATCACTCACAGGCTGATCATTGTTAATGAATTTAAAATCTTTAATAATGTGGACAATTTTTGTACCTAAATAACGTTGTTAATTTTGAAATTTGAAACACTCCCTTGTAGAAACACCAATTTCATTATAACCTATAGAAATTCAGTCTAAAAGGACAATAATCAGAATACTACTGATTGTAAAATGAATCATTTTTCATTTCTTCTGCGTTCAAGAAATAACATAATGTCTTTACAACTTATTTAAAACGAAGTTTAGAAATGTCTTCCAAGTAAACGATTCTTGAAGAAAATCTACTGAAACTGCTCTCTTTGGTATTATTAATACTGTTCATGTGTATATGTAAAATTAGTGAAAACTTAAACGCGTATTAATTCGAAAAGTGGTATATTAATGTTAAATAAAAAATAAATTGTTGAATTATTTATATTGTTGTCTACGTATCGGTTCATAACAGATTGAATGAACACAGTTCCGATGATAGGTTAATAAAATTTATTTTATTAAACGAAACACTTCAATGTTCTGTAACTTTCCATAGAAATACTTGTGCAGGCGTTCACAATATTATGAAGTACAATCAGTAGTTGCACTTTAAAACTAGTAAGAAGGTTAAACACAAAGCAATGCAAAGCGCATCTAAAGAAAAAATTAACCGAGAAATACCTCAGTATTCCGATCTCACGCTGAACTAACAACTCGCAGCAATAAATGTTGTTGCAACTCGCAACAACAAACAAATTATCGCCAAGTTGGAAGACTTTTGGCGACAAAAAAAGTCGCTAAAACCATTGCCTGCTTGGCGATATCTCGGTAATTTGGCTGGCGAGATTAACCCATTTATTCAATGTTAAGTGGACTTGCCCCTGTATTCTTACTTGCATAGCTTGTCTTTTGTTCCTGCATAGCTTGTCTCTTTAGATTTTTCATGTTACATTACAGAGAAAAAACAACAATTTCACATAAAATTGTACTAAAATCATATATCTATGTGCAAAATTCGTAATAATATATACATTTTTAACAATTTTCTGGTTGTGCAATTTTCTCCTGTAACTATTCTGCTATTTAAGAAAAAATATGTTTCTTTTATTGTTAATTAGGGTACTTTTATAACTTAAAAGAAAGAATTAAATAAAATGTGTTTCATTACCTTAAATTAATTGCAGTGTAGGATGCTAAGCAAGAACTTTTCTAACGATAAATTTTCTAGCAATAAATAAGTAATTAATGTTCTAAATCGGGGAAAGGCACTAGAAAAAGGTTCGGAAAATGAGGTATACGACAACCTTCCTTTGCTCATGCACAAAAAAGGCTTTATTTTCTGTTAACTAGAATCATTTATTTACTGTATAAAGTATTTTGTCGTTCCTTCCCCCATGCCTTTGTAACGTAACTAGAAGCACGCTCGACTCGCATTCGGGAAGTCCAGGTTTCAAATCTTTGCGAGGGCATCGCGGATTTCTTCGATTGAATGCTTTGAAATAATTCTAACGTCTCTGCGATTGTTAAATGGGAAAATAGTATCATTGCAAGCTCATATACATTATGCAGGAGCAAATTTGAAACAGTTGAAACTAATCTGAGAGTGTTTATAGATCATCAAACAAAGCCTTATAGAAATTGGATTAGATATACGAAAACCATTCTCAATTAAGTATGCCGATCATTTTGTTTTTACATTTGTTTGAACAATGACGAATTCGGAGCTTAACAGTTACTAGTTAATTTAATTTCAAATCAAGATTCCATGAAAGACTGTTTCACTTAGAAGCATTTCCTCTATTAAGTAATTGGTTAATTATGGCAAAACACAAAAAATATCCTTAGCTTAGAGATGCGGTTTTTTATTAAAGAAATGTTATTCAAAGGATGCGCCTCATGAAGAACTTTCCAAAAAATTCTCATGCTCATTGCTTTTCGGAAAACAAGAATAGAGGGAAAGCTGCATGCATCTGTAAATAATATGAACGGAGCAAAAAGCAAGTCTTTTGAGACTGCTCATTAAGGTGTATTAAAAGGCTGTGTTTTACATTACGTCTTTTTGGCTTTCATTATGTGTTTCTTATATGCATATATTCTTTTAAAGCCGAGTACGTTTTTATTTCAACTCTAAAACACGGTTTTCAAACAATTTCGTTAGCTAATTTTTATTCGACTTTCGAAACTTTCTCTTACATGAGTAAAAGTACACTTAATAATAAGAATCTACTGAAATATCTATTAAAAATAAATTGCGTATACGTAGATATATTCAAAACTTTCTGGCCTGATATAATTTTAGAAGAAGTAGAAAAAAAATATTACTTTATTTTTCATTGCTATTTTACTTTAACATGTTTCGCATTGTCTAATGAACAACCCCAAAAAGTAACATTCAACAAAGTCTATCTACATTACCAAAATCCGTGCTCCTCTGACTGTTTGTTTGTTTCTTTGTGACATATTCTTCTTCGGAACGCCCGGGAGTTTAATTTGAGAGAAGTACCCTTGGATTCCAAAAACTAGTAGAAAGCCATTTCGAACATTTACATCTTCGTATGACTTAATCAGCCGAGATATTAATTAAAAACTCTGAAAACTCCAATTTTCACACTCATTTTTTCAAGTGGCAACAATCTCACCCGTTGAAGATAAAAATCTGCTTTATTTTTAAAGAGTGTTGCCGCTGCTCGCTTTCAAATCGTAGAGTTTGTTAATAAAAAACTATAAGTTGTACAAAATCTGAAATAAAATAACATTTCCAAATATCAAAATATTATTATTATAAAAGATAATATTCTGGCGCTAAAGAAAGCACGCGTTTGAACGTCACGTCATTTTATGTCGAAAACGTTTTGTTAATGTCAGCACTTTAAATAAATAGCTGCTGTTGGCAACTTTTTGTTTCGGGTGAGGATAATTGACACCGTATGTTATTGCCACGCTAATTGTTTTTCTGATATTGAGAAAAAGTTTTTATATTACATGGAATTTAAATTATGACATTACACGCATGCTTACTTACCTTGTAAGGTGTATGTTAATTTTATAACAGTTATTTTTAATTTTGAAACCCTTTCCTTTCATTTCTTATTTCCCACTTGCAACTCCCTTTCAGAATGAATTTTTAGTATCGTGTGGTATGCAAATGAGTTAGAAGTAGTATTTAAAGGAAGTTCAACTTACTGCGAAAGAAAGGGCTTAGGAGTCCTTAGCGGCGCGTGTTTGCCTCCTGGCTACTTTATTCTTGGATCTATTACGCTCGATCGTATTGTACATGCTTGCTGATAATCGCCGGCTAGTTAAGGGCCAAATACGTTAGATAGCTTCGGCTAATTCTATTTTAGTTTACCATTAGATTAGTTTCTTATTTTCTTATCCCCATTTAAAAGCTCGAGTGGAAGCTTTCCTGTAAACCTTAGAAGACGCCATCTGTTATCATTTCTTTGAATGAATAAATAAAAGGGTGTTTTAACCTTTCTCGAGTCTACGTTGCAAGTATTTGAACTCAGCGATAAGTCGCTAGTTAGTTCACTAGGATCCTCGACATTTTATCATAGACAAAGTAGCGAGGGATATTACAACCTGATGTGTGAAAAGATTTTGTTTTTTTGGTTTGGCAAGAAATAAATTATTTGTGAATTTATTGTTGCTTGGGAAGAATAAAGTGATTTCATTCATACTGAAATGTTTTTATACGTTTTCTTTTCAAGTGTGCGTAGAACTTATAAATTTTGCTTTGGGCTCAGCCCGCTAATCTATTTTAAAACTTGTCTCCACCTAACTAATTGCGCAATGTTACAGCTACAGATTGAGTGCAAACAATACGTTGCTGGAAATGTACTGCAAACAGCAGATATACAAAGTAGAGTAAACAGCCAGTTCTGGCTCCCAGACGCTGTCTGACAAACTTTGAAACTTAACTTCCCATATTTATATTTTAAACTGATAAACCTTCTGGTGGAAGTATGCAAAAGATAGAAGTGTCGAATATTTAAAATAGTATGAAGATCGGTCACTTAAAATAAAACATTAGAAGTGCGTCACATTTGAAATGATTTCTTTCACTTTTACAAAGAGATGCCATCCTATAATTATTAAATTTTAAACATTTTTAATCCAAATGGAAAATTTGCCCAGAAGGAATATTAATTTCATTTTGGCGTTTTGCGTTGATTTACTTTTCAAATTTTTGCCAACAAATATTATCGCCTTGTATAATATTTAAAGAAATTAAATAATTAAGAATTTGCATAAATGTAGGTATGTTTCTTACGTTGGAATATAACAACGGTACCTACAGCCATCAAATTTTGAGTAATGCAATCGTCCACCGAATATGGGTATCTGGAAGCCCTAATTTGGAATTTGAAATTTGTTTTATTATCGATTTCATATTTTGTAACACTTCCACGAATTTTTGATTAACACACTCAAGGATTTCAAAGCGAGCAACGGCAACGTTGTACAAAAAAAGCCTTTTTATCTCCAGCGCGGAGACTGTGCATCGGAAATTCTAAAGATATGCTCATTTTAAAATTATTTTGAGATATTACTCTTGAACTGAATTTTATGGTTTTAGTGCGAAGAACATGCTATTTAATAAATAAAGGTAACAAACAAAATGTTAAAAAGTCGCGCCTTTGGATGTAATTTAAAATCTGAAATCTCTTTTATCTCTTATATTAAGTATTAAAGTTTAAATAACCGGAATTATTGTCTTCATTTCTCTCAATAATATCTACAACATTTTTAATTGCTTAAACTGTACTGTTATATTTCAGGTTATAGATATTTCCTTTTAAAATTATTTACCTTATTTTTGCAGTATGAAGGTACTAAAATCATAATCAGAAGGAAGAATTATGAAATCAAAATAATTGCACAGTTTTAGTATCTCCGATTCAATTATTCTTATAGGATAGTTTCGTACCTCGAATGTATTAAAATACAAACTGAGCAATTACATAATCAAAATGATTGCGCAATTCCAGTATGGCGAATTCCATCAATTGTACAGGGCAATGTATTATCTAATTATCAGAACGAACAAACGGGCTGCTTATATTTGCCTTGCAATTAACAGATAAAATAACAATGCGTTAAAAGTTTTAGAACTAGTTCCCGTGAAATTTATTTCCGACATTTCAGCATTAATGGATGAAGTTTAAAGTCAAGGTGCTTTTCAAATTACAGAGGAAATTCGCTACTAAGCTCTTTTCTTCCTGAAATTTTGCCCTGGAGGCAAACGAGAGGGTTATTCTTAACATCAGGAATCTCCCGATTGCTTTAAAAGGATTTTTAACTCTGATTACTCTCTAGGGCACCGAAAACGAATGCTTACCAAATGATCCGTGTCGCAGAAGGGAAATTGAATGCCTTATTCGAAATCACTGGGCAAATTAATGACCCATTTAAAGTTAGGAAGGTAGTTTTGAGCATTTTAGTCCATTTGCGTAAGGCATAAAATTGTATTTTTCTTCAATTATACGTTAAACAATTCAAACTTCATCAATTGATCAGACGTTAGAAAAGGATCAAAATGTGTAATTCAGGTAGTTAAAAACAAAACGCAGAATAACTGGTAAACTATTTGGATATTATTCAAAATTAAAAATATGATATTTTTTATGATCGAGTAACTTATTATCATCTTAGAAGCATTAATTCTTTGTGATTCACAATAAATTAAAGCAACAGCTCCTCATTTGGAATGAATTCCTCGTAGAAAATTAAAACGAGTGTCACATAAATATTACGAGACTAAAAATCTCTCCATCGATGGATAAAATGTCTCCTTGATTACGAAAGTATCTCTCCATCGATGCACAAGATAAATTTGCGATATGCAACTTAAATTACGAAGACAAATAGGCTTAGAATCACGGATATTTTTAATTTTTATTTACAGGTGCTTTTAAATATGGGATTAAAAGCTTAAATATACTTTTAAATATAGTATTATTAAATAGTAAATCTTTTTTTATATAAATTTGAGAACCGAACAGGAAAAAAACTGAACTCAGCAGCTAAAACATAGTTGAAAGGAAAGCTTTTGTACAAAATACGTTAATTTTTCAATTTTTTTAATTTCTTTTGGTCACATTTTATGAATTATTTTGAAAGAAGAATCAAATAAAATGCATTGTTATTAGGTGGTACTCAAAACATGAATTATATACATCAGAATGTGAATCGGGTATTACATGTATCTTTGATATCTATAATAATCGTGTAAAGGTTTATAAAAGCTATCAGTTAAAATATACGAGTAAAATACATGAATTATGTTTATCATTATCACGTCAATTAGAGACATTTTATTTAAATATAAATGTAGCACATAGTAAGAAGCTTGCAAATCGAACAATACTTATTTTTCAGCAACGTATAACTTTAATTTAAAAAGACAAATTGCAGATATTATTACACGAGAAAGGGAATACTGCTGAGAAGTTGTAGTTTTCCGGTAGGTTAATAATAAATTTAAATTCTTGAAAATGATAAATGAACAGTCAGCATGAAATGAGAGTTCTTCCCAAACCCTTATGACAAGACTTGTTTAAATGCTACAGTTTTAATTTCCAGGCACAGCTGTATAACGTAACAGGATATAACGTGAGCTGAAAGATGGTAAACTGAAATGGTAAATATCCTTCAATTCAAAATAGTTGCTTATACTATTGATAATGGCCGAACAGATTTGAGGAATTTTGACTAAATTTGCCTATTTGTTTGAGATTTTTTAAACTATTTACCGGTCAGTGTCCTTTGTTCGGAACGTTAAAACTGCTATAAATTATTTATTTTGAAATTTTACATAATATGTCCTTCACTTATATTACTATTTTTGATGTAATTTTAAGTGGTGTTGTATATTACATATTATATAGTAATGATGTATAATATATTATATATTATTACTATTTGATATTAAATATTATAAAATAATTTATATCAAGTAAACAAAAATTTCTGCTATTCATGACCTTCTTGGCCTTCGAAGCCAAGGAAAAGTTTCTATTGGTAATATACTGTACAAGTAAATATATTTAAAGCAGAAAACTGTGCTTTAGGGATGTCAGACCGCAGTAGATAATAGTTTAATTCTTCACCCAAATGCTTCGCAATAAAATGAGAATAAATACATTAGAAAAAAATTACCGTAAAAGCTGACTAATTAAGCTAAACAACTCATATTTATCTAGTTTTCAAAGGTTAAATAATTCCAATAATTCCAGTTTATCTTTAGGTAACTAAACAGAAAAGTATCAATTGAATAACTGAAGCCTTTTGTCGAAAATAAAATGGGAACTATTTAATCTATTCCTGCACAGCACCCACATAACCGTAAGTTTAGAGTTTATGGAATCTTATTAAGGCAGGTTATTTACGCAGTTGGAATCAGTATGTTCTAGGAACATACCTAGTTACGGTTTATTAAATATTTACTTGACACGCCTGCCTATTCGTTATACAGGTGTAATATTCCCGAAACAACACAGCCACAGATGGTAGTGCTTGTAGAGAGGGCACGATTTCAATATATTTCTGTGTTAAACCAGAAATTGAGGGGGGAAACTTCTTAAATTTAATACCTGTACTTTGCAGTATTACAGGCACATAGTGTTGTTAACCTAAGTAAGTCTTGGCAGAGGTGAAGGAAACTAGTTTCATTTAAATGCAGATAGTTTCCGTCTTTTCCTTTATTTAATGTTTAATGTACCACAAACTAGGATCTACTGCCACCTGGCGATGAATATTAAGCTTTCCGTTGCGAAAAGATTACTTACTTGGAGAAGAAATGGAAGTCATTTAGAAAAAGCGGTACTATTCATAATATCACGCTCCAAGCATTTTAAATATATTCAGTTGCAAAAATAATGCTCTTTAGTAAATAATTAAACTACAGAAATTTTATTTTTGGGTTATAAATACCATGCGTTGTTAAGCAACTGAAGTGTTAAGCTAATGCTTTCTAAACGTAACTCATATAATTATTACAAATTAACTGTTATTTGCCTACAAAAGACTAGTTATCACGCAAGATACAATTAAATATTTAAGATTACTGAGTTGCCAGTTTTTCTCATATAAATTTATTTACATTATATTTCGACAAATATTATATTAATTTTTTATCGATATTTGGAGTTTTCCTCCATTTGATAACCAAATAATTACTTTCTTGCTAACTGGATAAAAAAAAATCTGAGTTTTTTGGATCCACATTTTTCACACTATTTTATTTTCGATAACAACTGAGCAATAAGTTTGGTAATTATTTGTATGCCAAATCATGGTCAGTAACATAAAGAAAAATAAGAATATTATATATATCAAAGACTATTAATTACAAGTACAATTTTAAGTAAATTTATATATTAATTTTATCAAGCATATTTTCCAAATTTGTATATCGATTGATTTTTGCTTTCAGAAAGAAAGAAAACGAAATTTAACAATAGCGAAAAGTAAGTTAAAGTTGTTTTAAATGAAGTAAGTTAAAGTTGTTAAAGCAAGATTTTTCTTGCTATTTGTTCTCATTTTTAAAATCACCTTCATGACGAACATAGAAATTGTACAAGAATTTAAAATGTAAATTCATCCGAATGTATTACGGATTAAGATCCCAGTTATTTCATTTCATTTAATTTCAAACAATAGTCAAAAGAACTGTATCATTTTGAGAATCACAATTTGTTTGTAATGTATTTCTCATTTATATTTCCCTGACACTCATAAATTCCCAAACCGTTACTTACAAATAAGTCAGTGCAACCTTAAATGTTATAACAAAAAGAATTTCAGAATTTCAATGGGTTTTTTCACTGATCGCGTTTCTTCCAAAAAGTATATATTCAGTACTACTTGTAAATCTATTAGCGAATCATCATCTTCTCGTGATATAATGTAAATATTAATGATGATAATTATCAGTAACGTAACAAGGAAAAAGAAAAGAAGCCTCTTACGTTTTTAGCAAATTCAGTGACTAGACAAGTGTTAAATAGTTGCGCAGTAATTTATTTATAGAATACTTTACTTAAGCTGCGTTTCACAAATCATATTCTGCAAAACGTACAAGCTCGTATTAGCTCATGTTCTCAACAATCGAAAACATTCCTAGCCCTATCGTACATAATAAAAAATTTCCATGCCAGTTTTACTTTCAAGGTTAAAAAATCGATTTATATTCCTATTCTAATTTTTTATTAAATTTAAAGACCCATAAATGAAACATAATTGCATTAATTACTTATTACTTTAAACTAATTGTCTAAACTTGGTTTACCTACGAACTTGCTATGTGATGTTGATCATAAAGCTAACAAGAGAAATCGACTGTAACGTATATTAAATATAAATCAAGTTGAAATTTTATTTGATAGAAACTGTGGTATTCTTCTTGCAGATCAAATATATAGAGTTTTATATTTATTAACCCATTATTTTATTACTTTCATCTTTATTGTCCCTTCTACTTTCTTCGGTTCTCTACAGGATCCGTATTAGTTAACGCATGGAAGAAAAGAGTTCTTGAGGTCAAGAGAGAGCTCTTAGCAGCGAGCTCTGAGCATCCCCAAACTATTTTTCCCAATATTTAGCTTTACTTGAATCGGCCACAGAGTGTGATATCCATGTTTATTGGCGTGATTAGATGTCCTCAAACAAAACTTCAAGTGAGATAATACCCTGTAAATGTGTTCTTTTTTAACCCTTTGACAATTTCATTTTTTTTTTCAGAATTCAGTCAAAAAATGTCACATTTTTTATTGCATTTTTTTGTTCATTTTACATTTTTAAGTAAATATATGTTATTAAAATTAACATTTCTAATATTTTAAGCATTTATTACAACTTCTTTTCTTTAATGAAAATAATCAATTTTCCCTGCAAGTTGTTTTTTCCCCTACATGAATGCAAAACAGGGAAGTTACATTTACAGTTAAAATAGTACAATTACTTAACAGATATTTTCGATTACAATTCAATTACATTTACTATTATGTTTTGATACAAAACATACTTACCCTTCTTTTCTTAAACATCTGATTTAGTGTGATATATCTTAAAGCAAGGCGACAGGCACAGTCCAACATCACAGTCTGGGCAAAAATACCTAGTCTCTTTTGTAATTCTTTTGCCGTTGTCATTTGCTCCTGGAATGCCTAAGAAGTGTACTGTTTTTTATGCATTGCTCAGCATATCTATTTGTTTCAAAAACAATCAGGTCAAGCAAATAATCGTCTATGAAAGCATCATAGAACTGAAGTTTATCTTTAGTCTTATCGATATCCAAGTTAATTTTTGGAATTCCAGTGAAAGCAAATCTAGGAGGCGGATCTGAAGAATTATCACAATTAATTTTAAAAAATTGTCTTGCTTGACTGATGCCATCTGTACTACTATAAGAGTCACTACTATCCAGGTCATCTATAAAACTTTCGCTACTATCATTTACAGATAATTCAGTTTCTGATTCCGAGTCACAGTTCGAATCACAAGAAATTAGCTCCATACGCTCTGAATTATCCATTATTTAAAAATAAAAATATATTATTCAACTCTTACATAAATAAAATTAGGTTAGGTTAGGTTAGGTTAGGTATAAGTGTAGGGGGCCACCTATTATTTACCCTGGGTAAGTAGGTATAGGCCCCTTACGCTAGCTATCCAGATTAGTAAAGCCTTCCTGGGACCCACGGTGCCGTTTTGGTGTAGAGGTGCTTCTGTTGTCTAGAGCAACATCACAAGCTCTGCCACTGCTGGCGGCGTCACTGTAAATAAAATTATCAGGCAGTTAGTAAAATATAACCAGAAAGCTATACACAGAAAGATAACAATTCGTCTTCTGATACAAAACATGCGAAAAACCCGCGCTTTTGAACCAATCAGAGTAGAAAATACAATAAACTGCAAACTATCATTTACTGGGCAACTATCGCATTCTATACGAATAATTTGATACTAAAATTGGAAAAATACGGCCAAAAAAGTGCAAGCGAAATAGAAATCAGATTAGCCGTGCGCCGTACGGGCAAATCAGTAAAGGTCCAAAAGCTGTGCCCGTACGCCGTACGGGCAAAACAGGGAAGGGGTTAAGTTCACCGTAAACTTTGTGCACTGTTAATTCCTCAAGAAGAAGTGACTTGTTTTGTTACTACTCTAGCTTTATAGTTCTTTAAATTGAAGAATTAAATACAAGCATATTTTTATCAGCGTCTTTCTTAGCTCGGCGTATTTCAATAGGAGTCCAGGACAAGGCGATATGTTGCTTGATTATCCGCATTGAGTTTAGCGCTGAATTGTCTGGTATCCTAAAAATGTATAGTTTAAAAGTTTTGTTAAAGGAATCAAATGCTTTAGATATGAGCATCGTTTAGAATTTTCCATCTTCCACTTGCAATTCTTAAAATAAAAACCAAGCAATTTCAGCAAGCGTCGAGAAATGAGAAATAAATTTTATGACAATTTATTTCAAGCTAAGGCAGTTCAAACACTTATCAGGTGGAAGAAACTCGCAGTATCTAAGTTCTATGATAACTGATTGGCATCTTTTTCAGGAGTGAGTTCTTACCATACGAAATCAGAAGGGATAAGATGAGAACTAATTAAAAATAACTTTCAAAGAGCATGTTATTATTAGTTTGCAAAATTTTTAAGGTTGGAATTATATAACTAAATATTGCATGTGCAGTAGCTTTACAAGAAATATGATTTATAGAAAGCGATAAAAAATATATTTAAAGTCGAAATTTACTTTACCAAGTATCATAAAACATAGTTTCCGAAACGGTAAAGCTAGATATAATGGATGGTGTATCATTCTAGTTTGATATGGAATGAGCACTGTTTACAAGCTTGCTCCGAATTCTTCGCTGACGTAAGCCAAGCGTAAATTATGATTCATTGAGAAAACCAATAAAGTCCACGTTTCGCCATCACAGTAAGCTTTTTATTGATGTACAGGAGTTAATATCAAACGGCACAACGAACGCCTATAGTTGAGTCCAGCATATACCAGCCCTCTTTGCCACAGCGCGTTGTGACATTACACTCATAGAGGATTGAATAAAAGGCTTTGAATGAAAAAAAAGTGAAATTGGATTTGTATGGTGACTGTTAGTAACGCAGGAGTTCTGAGCGTTTTTTCACCATTGTTAGAAGATCATTCCTCCCTCGTCCTTTCCAAAACTCGAAAAATAAACATATATATCTATTTAGATTTATATGATTTTTCAACGTGTTTTATAAATTAAGCAAAAGTGTAGAAAATGCCGACATATACCGTAACTTGAATAGAAATACTTTTTTATATTCATAAACTAAAACTAAATACTTAAGAGATAAATAAAAAGCTGACTGCATTCATTCCCCTGCAACTATGAAATTCTATCTAAGCTCCCTAAGTGGGAATTCACATCTGGTTGAGAACCCTGCAGCAACGCATAGTTCTTCTGAGAAACTCCGATCTTAGTCTTGTCATTGGACTCTTATGGACGCCTATTTGGAACCATTGTTTACATCATTATCTGATTCTATCATTGCCCCCTTCTTCGCATTGCACAATTTGTCAATACGTCTAGTCCGCTTTCCAGAAGATGCTTTTGTCTAATTGTCTGAAATCCTTATATCATCTTGGTAGGGCAATGAATTTGCTAATACAAACAGTACTCACCAGACTAGTAGCCCAAATTCACACAGTTGCATAGTGTCAGTCTCATAGCATATATTTTTAACTGCACATTTTCCATACCCGTTAGACTCGTTATATGTGTTTCGTTAGATTGCATATTTTCTCTTATTTGAATGTTAGGTTTCAGAATTGTTGGAAAAATTGCTTCGAGGAAAGCGACTTTTTTACTTCTTACGTTTGCGTATAAGACATGGTAAATAGCATCCTTTATTAATATATACTGTTGTTACAGTGTCAGGACTCCTTTAATTGCTTTTGGAAACATAACTGGAGTCTTGAGTAGGAACAGGGAGCTTACGCAAAGCTATGTTCGTGCGTGTGTAGAAGATACAACAAAGATAAGAAGGGTTAAATTTACCCTTTATTTTCTCATAACGTACAGCCGTTCCCGCACTTCGGGATACAGAGACCACCACTTATGGTCCAAACCATAGAAAATAAGAAATAAATTAAACTAAATAAGAATTAATATGTTTTACAGAGAGTAGTAACGCGAAGATTGGCCTTTTAACACTACGTATGTAGTGAGCGGAATGCAGAAACTACAGTAAGTCTTCAAATATCAGCGAGAACTAAGTTCTGGCCTTAAAGACTGACTTGAACTGATTGAGAAACACGCGCTTGGTTAGGCAGCAAGAAGTCTTTCTCTCTCTTTCTTTTGTCTAACCGCCATGTCTTAAATACTTGTAAAGTTTGCAACCTCATTTGCACAAACAATTCTACTAGTGCTTCTTCTGGCCGGAAATGGAAAGTAAAAAAAGATAGCATAGTTTTTAAATAAAATAAACGTTAGTAAAACTTAAAATCCTTACCTATTTTCAGCCAGAATTTAATAGTTCGAAAACTCGGTTTAAATGACTTTACTGAGAACTTTAAATTCTAAAGTTTAAAACGAAGCCAGTCCTTACAACGCTACCTGCAATAGTAATAACATTAGTAATAATAATAATAAACAACAGTTAAAGAATTTAATTTATTAAAGAAACTGTCCTCCTTCTTATTCCTGAATTCTATTAACTTTTATTTCTAAGAAATTTCTTCATAATTCATAACGATATGCAACTATGAAAGAAAGTTCAAAATACTCAGCAAACTGGCCTTCGGGTATCTTCATCAATTTGGTCAATTTCCTATTACATTATCGCTGTCTGACATGTTAAATCACAGAGTGGCAAGTAAAAGAAAATGACAGGAGAAACATTTGTTTCATTACGTAGTATTTGGTTTCGATGAGTTGGTCTACCCTGGAGCCACAAAGTAATGAAAATGAAATATTTGCTCTCTTCGGCGCTGCTTACTTACATTTTCAAATTAGATAACTGTATTTACTTTAATCAGCTAAGCAGGACCAATGTCATGACCAGAAGCCGCCAAAACGTATATTTAATTAAAAAGGACGTTGGATCTGAACTATAATATTAGTTATTCAAACATGCAAGGAAAAGAAGTGGAAGCAGAATAAACATAACGTATATCATCTGAGATGTCCCTCAGAAGAATTCCTAAAATACATAATTTCTTCTTTTCCCAAACTGTCAATATTTATTCTGGCTGTCGACTGCTCTCTTGAAGTCAAATATATACATATTTCAAAAGTAGAATATCATTACTTTCCAGGCATTTTAAAAACGTAACCTTAATAAGTTTCGTCTCTTGTTACGTAGATGTATTTACAAATGTTGATAAATTGATACATTACGAAATTAGCATTAGCTGTACTGAAATACGATCGATATTTAAACACTAATATTTCGAATTTGTCACATTTTGTTAGATTCTTTCATGAATCTTAAATTTAATAACTGAATTAAATTGCATGATTAAACCTAGAAGCAAATATGATAATGCATGGATATTTCTTTATTTTAAATTATTTAAAATATTCTATTTTACTTCCTGATTTAAGAATTTCATGCAGGTGGAACTTCATCCCAGGTTGTATAATTTTCTTTAAAAAAAAGATAGTTCTATACAAGAAGAAACTTGCTTCAAAGATTTCACTCCAAAAATATTACAATCTCAGCAGCAATCAAAATTTAGCTATATCGATACAAACTTAAAGAAAATTAATTTTCCTTAAGGTTAAATATTTCTTTTTAATCTTCCCTTTTGAGTATTTTTGCTTTTATTGTAATAATATAAAAGCGCTGAAAAGGCTGTCTGAGAAAAAATATTTTAAATCACGTATGAAATTGCTTCTAGCGTATTCTAAGCGCTTTTCTCGACAGAAAATGATACGCATAAAATTGATCGATTCTTTTTCTTCCTTTCTTATGACCTATAATTTTTTCTGCAATACCCCGAACTTACGTTATAAGTGAGACCGATGAAAAGAGCACAAGTCGGATTTATGTTAAAACGAGCGTCTAAATTTACCATTAGTCCTCTTTAATTAAAGAATGTCAAAGGCTGAAAAATACTTGTTCAGAAGGAATTATGTATTAAAGAATGTATTTTCATGGCTATTAATACAAATATCATTAAAGTAGTATCCCGACAAAATAGCCTATGTTCAAACAGCCTTCGACCAAATACTTCATGACAAAATAGCCTAAATCAAGGGCTTCTGAACTGAGTCCCGCGAAACGTTATGAATTATACCTATATATTTTAGTATCTAAGTATATGCAGGCGCCATAAAAGGGTTCTAAAGTGCATGTATAAATCATTAGCTACATCTTACATGCATATTCATTATAAAAAATAAAAGCATTCAAATGTAATGCTGTACACATATTTATATAGATAGGCGTATCGTCTCAAAAAATGTTTTACAACCATTTGTGAAGTAAAGTACGGTAGTAATGATTTCCACATACAGGTTACCGCTGCATACTATGTTTCTTATTCAGTGGTCTATATTGTAAATTATAATTTTTAAATAATTTAGTGAAGATTTGCATGTTTTAAGCACAATGTACCTAAGTATCGCAATAATCTTCTAATGTGAGTGTCAATGAACACTGATTTTCTTATTTTCACTAGTCTTATATGTCATGTTTTATTTTTTTAAATATAAAAAGAATGGAAAATATTTTAATTTAATTTTAGATATTACAGTTTCATGTTAATTTTGTCGAATGGTGTAAAAATTCGATATTCGTATAAAAGGTGTTTCGAAGTGAAACGAGAAATTAGATATTTATGGTTATGTTAAGGCTATTTTGTTATGGGCTGATTTGACAGGTTCACGCATTAAAATAAATGGAATTATTTCAATGCCAGTAACTTCATAAAATTTAACAAACTCTTTTAATGATTCACGTCATAATTATAAAGCGGGAAAATGAAGAACTAAAGAATATCCAACTCCATTCTTTGCTTTCTCTATGCCGAAGGATAAAACAATATCTGCAATGTGTATACGATCGTAGGGTAAACTGCACTGTGTGTGTTAGTAACTTAATTACAATTTCTGAATTGGGGACGGAGATTTGGAGCATTTAGCATAATTATTACGCTTTAATGCATTATGTTTCTTTAAACTGATTTTTAACGTAGAAACAAAATAATGTTTTGTTTATCAGCAGTTTTCAAATGGAATACAAATTGATTACAAGCATAAATATGGGACAAAAATGAGAAAGAACTGCGAACCGTCGATGTCGCGTAAGTCGAAAAAATGAAGTTCATGAATTATAGTGCTGTATTTTTTTTTAAATTAAACAAAAAACTGCCTATACAGCTTTCTTCCGGTTTTTTTTTTTTTTTTTTTTACATTAAGCTCACCGGAGGGGGGTGATATTTCTCGTCTCCCTCTAAATTTTGAATTTAGACTGTGCCGCCGTTGAGGGAAAAACAAAAATAGGCTCCTGAACGGTTCACTTCTGCAGGCGCCATGGTCTAAGGACATGTAATCCACCCCGGGCTGTAATTTTATATTTAGTATTTGTTCGATGTTATATTTAAAACAAATGTTTTAAAATTCCTCGTTGAACCTTTATTATGAAAGAAAGGAATTCATGTTATAGTGCTTTACAGTTCTATTTGTGAAATTATATGAAATTTCATATAAATGCAACATATATTTTTAAAATATTTACGAAGCACACAGAAAAGCATTTTATAAAAACATTATATATATAATGTTTTTATAAATAATTTCTTTATTATTTGATTAGAACTTCAACGTGGAGGGAGCTGTGATTTTAATTATGAAGCATCATTCACCATAAACGAGTGTTAAAGTTGGACGAGGCGGAAAAGAGTTAAATTAATAATCACGTAATAACCATTCCCACAGAAACTCATTTTTTTGCGAGAACATTTCGGGAAGTAATGCTTGAGGCTACTTTCATCCATCAATGCCAGACACAGTTGGGCACAACAAAAAGTTTTTAAAATGTATTTATTAAGAATGTAGAAAATTGGCATCAAGTGTCAAAGCCTTGTGGCTTACTCACAGATTAATGGTAAAACTTTTTTTAACACCGCGCATATTAAATAATTCTTCAAATATTAATAATGACGTTAAAGGCAAGAGAACTCTGGGATAAAAATATTAATTTATGTACTCAGATATAAAAGGCTTGTTACTGTATATATCATTCAGTAAACTGGATAAAATTAAATTTTTAAACATAAATGAATTGGAAGGTTAGAAAAAGAATTTTGCTGCCTGTGATAGAAAGTCAATATCTTCAAAATATTCGTCCTGATTATACTCTTTTCGCTTAAATAACTTTTACTTGAGTCATTTTAGAGTTCAATATGTATGTAATAAAAAGCTTAATAATAATGTACACTCATGTTTGTGAAAATTGCAACACCATGAAGGACTTACGCGAGTGAGCTGAAATTTTCAGGAAATGCAAAGTAGTGCATGATATGCAAATGATTAGAATTGCAAATCCGTAGCGCATGCGTATGCTGAGCAGCGCCCTCTGAACGGCTGATGGATCCGAATAAATAGACGGCTGTAGCGAGGCGTGTATGGTTATCGGTGGTTATCTGCTAGTGGTAAACGTTAACTCAATCTGTACTTATGCCTCGTCGACGAAAGAGAGCGAGATTTGAACAACTTACAGAGTTTGAACGAGGGAGAATCATCGGCCTTCGTGAAGCTGGATTGTCGTATCGTGCAGTAGCCTCTCGTGTGCAGCGTAACAGCAGCACAGTGATGCGCGTTTGGAAGCAGTGGACGGACGAGTGTCGGACAACTCGGAAATCCGGGAGTGGACCCCGAAATGTGACGTCAGCTCGCGATGATAGACACCTGGTCCGCATGGCGCGGACGGACCGTACAGCTTCCTCTAGACAATTGGCAGCACTGTGGTCAATAGCTACAGGTGTTTCATTGTGTGCTTCATCAATTCGTAGACGTCTGCTGCAGTGTGGACTGCGCGCACGGACTCCTTTATACAGGATCCCCCTAACGCACGACCATCGCCGCCTGCGGCTACAATGGGCCAATCAGCATAGAGACTGGCGTGCTGATTGGCAGCATGTCGTGTTTTCTGACGAATCCCGCTTTAATTTGTGGTACCATGATGGCCGCATTCGTGTCAGACGCTATGCCGGTGAACGCCACCTTCCGGAGTGCATTATCGAACGCCACAGTGGACGAACACCCGGAGTTATGGTCTGGGGCGCCATAGCATATCATAGACGATCTCAATTGCTACGAATTGTGGGCAATCTGAACAGCAACCGGTATATCCGTGAAGTTCTACAGCCCGAAGCTGTTCCCTTCCTTCAAAGCTTGCCAGGCGCTGTATTTCAACAGGACAATGCCCGCCCTCATACTGCTCGGATTGTTAAATCCTTCTTTGCAGCGCAGCAGGTACAGCTTCTTCCTTGGCCTGCGTGTTCCCCGGATATGTCGCCAATTGAACATGTGTGGGATGTCATTGGTCGGCGTCTTGCTCGTGATCCTCGTCCTGTTGCGTCTGCAGACGAACTTTGGGTACGCGTACAAACGATATGGAATGCTCTTCCTCAGTCAGACATTCAAACTTTGTTTGACTCCATGCCACGTCGTGTAGCAGAACTTATTGCGGCGCGTGGTGGCCACACAAAATACTGATTCTGATCTCTTGTTCTTGTTTGTTTGCTTTGAACATTTAATCATTTATTTGTACCACTACCACTCAACTGTGTATTAAATTGCATTCAATTATGACGATTCCTTCTTGGTGTTGCAATTTTCACAAACGTGAGTGTATTAGAATTCATCTACAGTAAGAATACCAAGAAGTGTTTTCAGAACCACAAGAAACTTTTCATCACTAGTCGGTTAAATAAAGTTTTGCTTTATTTAATTAAAGCAAAACACGTGAGGGCTATTTGCCTAAGGGGAGGGATGCCATCTTGGAGGAATTTTTATGGGAAACTGACTCGTTTACACGTTACACATGGAGAAAGCCACGAAAACGCCCATGCAGCCAGCCCGTTCGCCTGGAATCGGGCCCAGGTCGGAAGCATCTGTATTCAGTGACTCTACCGCTCGGCCGCCAGTGGGCGTTAAATAAAGGACAGTTATGTATACCTGATTGTAGCGCAATGCAGATATCACGTCGTCTTCGATTAGCTTAAGTACGTTCATGTGAAACCCACTTTCCAAGGTTAGACCGCGATTCTAAGTTCTTTTAAATAGCGACAGATAGTTGCTGATGATGAATGCTAAATCTTCAATAGTTGCATACAGATTTCTTTCAACAACTCGTTCTTAAAAAATGACAGGGCGTCCACTGCGGCTGGCAGCTTTCGGGCGAAAGTGTCCTTGTAGAGATTTACAGAATCATCATTGACATTTGCAAATATTCAAAGTCCTTTCGCCGCACACTTCTCCTATATTTTCACAGCATTTATTGTATTAATGCCTTTCTGTACTCTGTATGAGCTCTTTGATGTGCTCTTCTGGTATCACCATTCTCACGATGGGCTATTAAACCAAAACAAATAATTTCAAATTTAAAAACAAAATCGTCTCTACAGTGATAATTATATCAAAATTAAATTTCATTAGGAAGTTCGTCTGTAAGCTCTTCAAATTATCTACATGTTTCCTAATTTTATTTATATACTTTTCGAAATCCGAAGCTTACGTTAATAATCCTAATTTATATATAGCCATAGTTTATATGTAGCTGACTAAAGTCTTTGGCAATGGCGTAAAATACCTATTAAAGCACTTTTCTTTGACTCAGAAGAAAAAAATTCTTTTGTTTCAGAAGATGTCCTTACTTTCGTTTGGGTAGAAATAATAACCTATTATACATCGTTTGAAAAACGCATAAACGGAAAGAACAAACTGAGCCTTCTTGAGACTTTTGGAGCGGTTAACTCTAAAATTACTATTTCAAAGTAGTTTCCTGTATTTTTAGAAACTATGGAATGCTTCAATTCTGACAACAGATAGGTTTTAGATTTCGTTCTTGGCAACGGTGACCGTCAAATCAAGATCAAGTTTGTCATCACTTGATGAGAATATGAAAAAAAACATTTTAATTAGTTTTGATTTTCCCGGCCATCTTATTAGAACTGTTCTGATTTCAAGCTTTATTTTGTAAGTCCAGTAGCGTTTTCTTGTATAAAAATAATCCTTTTTGTCTATAGGTAAGGTATTTCAATATGACAAACATACGAGGGCTATCTGCTAGAGAAGGGCATGCCTGCGATGGGACATTTTTTTAAAAAAACTAGTTCGTATTCACGTTACTCAGGGGAAAACCATGAAAAACAATCATGCAAATTCGCCTGGGTTTGAACCCAAATTAAACTACTACTATGCAACGGTTTTAAACATTTGGCTACTAGTAAGTTTTTTGTCTAGGAAAGAAACATATTTCTTACTCTAAATGTATACGAAAGCTGAGGTGACTGTTAACACAACGGAACGGAAATATAAAAATATATACGTAAACATCAATTATGCAGACTAAATGGCACTAGAACTCATCAGAATAACTAGAAAAACTGAAATAATTATACGGCCTTCTTTGTGCAGTTGTACTGTTTGTAAAAGATTCTTTAATTAAAATGTTGCTGATGGAAGTAGTATCGGAAACAAATTTCCTGATTGTTTGGCTATTGTATGACGAAATTAAATATACTACTTTTTAAACAATGCTAATTATTTTTATAAATTTATTATGATATATTAAATATCTGCATCTAAACATATGAACCAATCAACGAAACATACATTCATTATTTTATAACCAAACCTTCAACTAAATGTTGGAACAGATTTGTTGCATCTATTTTGTTCGACACAGGCATCGTAACATAGCATATCTAATATAAAATTCAGCCCTATTCTACCTCTAATGCACATACGTATTATAAAAATTAATATTCTTTTAATAAGTGGTTTTGCATCTCAAGCTTTTTTTTTTAAATTTTGTTTTCAGACCCTTTTTACTTCGTTCTACGAAATAAAGAAAGTGTTGCAATGGCTAAAAATTTCGGTATCATATTTCAAAGGAAATATCCATTTTAACCCCTCTCGAATCAGTTTGAATGATTTTTTTTATCTGACATTTGTACTTAGGAGCAGAAAAAAGGAATCATTTCTCTAAAACGAATTGTTAAGTGGATTCAAAACGTATTTGTTCGTTATGTCTATATGTACGTATCTCGCATAACTCAAAAACGATTAGCCGGTAGGATATTGAAATTTTGTATGTTAGACTGCTTTAACATGTAGTTGTGCACATCCGGTTTTCATTCCAATCGGCCAATAACACATATTTATATATATTCGCACTCTGTTACTCGGCTCGGGGAGATATGTTTTCTGTTCTTATATGTTGATAGATTCTGCATTTTCGCTTTAAAAGTAACTGAATAATGTTGTTCTTATGTTACAGTTAAGGGTCTTTAATCCCTTATTTTAATCTGCATCCAATAGTTATAGAATTATCAAAAATTTAAAAGTTTAAATGTCGCTACCCTAACAAGGCGACATTTGTTTGTTTTGTAACTAGGCGACATTTGAAACTCATGGTAGAGTAGTGAATTAAGTCAGTTGATGAACCAACTTCAGTGCCTTTCTGTCCAGTGGGACCACTTTTGATTCTGTGCAACGAAAATTTGGTTTTCCTGCCCGTTGACCGAATTGATTCTTTTGACGTAGAAACTTTAATTTTAATTGAAAAATTGTTTTTCTAACTGTCTTTAACTGCATTTGGTGTTTTAGGTTTTTCTGTAGTTTACAATTTTTAACGAAGGTGTTTTGAGTTTTTACGTATTTTTGCCTTGCCGCGAGGAGAAAACTGAATTGATTAACAGCGAAATATATCTCTAATATAATTTGAGGAAATACGTTTAAATGAAGGACAGCAAAAAATAGGTATAATTTAATAGACCGTACAAGGAAGGCATGTGTTGTCCACCAGACTTATTTCACCATTAGCAAAAATGTAACTCTCATTGCATTCTTCTTTGAGCTAAATACACTCATGTCCATAAATTAAGGATAATGCAAAATCAGGCCAAGGGAGAGTTAGAAGTAAAACAAATTTGACTTATTTGTAAAGCTTATTTATTAAACAAAAGGTAAAGAGCAAATAAAGGTGCTATATGTTTGATATTATTAAAAAAATTAGCGATGTTTTCTCCCTGGAGCAAATTACAAAAAAAACCTATTTACAAAAAACCAATATTATATGTTTAGTATGATTGTTAATACATTGCATGTCTCCCAGACGATGCAATACAGTCCGTACAATCCGTGATATCCTCCGATTGAAAGCATTCGCTTACGATGTTTGCACGGTGAGGTCGGGCGTTGGCATCCATAAACACAAATTGATAGTGATGTGCGTTGAATATCTCGAGAAAGTAAATCGAGAGTAAAGCGTTTCATTGAATATGAAAAATTTTATTCAAACTTACACTTTTCTATCGTAAATTTCATTAAAGTTCAATTGATAATTATAAATTACCCTTTAAATTCTGTTTACAATAATTGGTTGAGGTAGAAATTAAAAGCGAGGATGTTAGATTAAAAGGTTACTAAAATCAATTCGTGATAGCCTAATTTGATTAATGACATTAATCTTCTAAATCTATAGAATTCTGATCGCGGTTACTGCAAAAAATTGTGTGGTCAATAACAACTGCAGCAACAACAAAAAAAAGAGAGAGAGAGAGAAAAAAAGAAAAGAGAAGCAGTTTTTTTGCGGAAAACAAAGTAGGATAACTTGTACAGACAATTAGACTTTTTTATCTGAAATCTGGAAACAGGAAATAACAGCTGCTTTCTTGCCGTTATTTGAGTCCCAGACGATAGAATCATGATAATAGTGATTTATCTCCGACCACATTTGTGTTTAAGCGCAACTGAAGAGACATTCAGGTTTTCTGATGCCAGAAACATAAGAAATCAATTATGCTCTCCCCACGATTTGAGTCATGAATCTACCAAATTTAATCTTAAACATATTAGTCACTTATAACATAAGAGAGAAGTGCAGTAATTCTAACTTTGGCGAAAACGTTTGACTCAACAGCATGTTAAATGCCTTCATACCAAAAAGGCATAAATTATTAACATCCATACCTTCCCAAGATTTCAAGTTAGGGGTCAAGAGTATGGCAGACAGCTTCCTGGTAACCATGCGAAAAGGGTAGCAAAAGTCAGTATGCCATTTGTGCCACTGTATAAAGTAATTGCTGTGACGCGTCTCTGTTATACTCAATGTAAAGTGTCAAAGTTAATGAAGTAAAAATACCACTTAGGATACTTTCATTTCCCCAGGTGCTGTCGGTACCGAGGAAGAAGGGACATCTGAGGACAAAGATGCAGCAGACGAAGAAGAACAGGAACGATTGGAAGCCCTCCGGGAAGCCGAAGAACGAAGGAAAGAGAAACACAGGAAAATGGAAGAAGAGAGGGAAAAGATGAGGCAAGAAATTAGAGATAAGGTGAGCCCTTACTTTCTTAAATTATATTCTGACATTTGTCTTGATTTCAGCATATAGTAGAGCTGTAAGGCCTTATGACTTAATTTAGATAGTAGATTAAAGGTAGGTTGAGTAATATGTTTTAGCAAGTTGTTATTGAACTGAAATATTTCAAGTTTGGAAAACCAATATTTTTTTTTATCATGATGTCCTAACAACACGCTTTGTAGGTTTTCGTTATGGAGGATATCTTGTGTTTCCAAAGGCAGACTATAAAAATAGTCATCATCTACAGATTCTTGGCCCGTACCAATTTGTATCAACTAATCGTTTAGTGCGGAACTTGTAGGAAACCTATACACATGATCTCACGCTTCGTTTCATTTCGTTGGAATTAATAACTTCTTTAGTCAAAAGTTCAGTCCCAGACTGATACTCAGTTTTAAACATTTTCCGTACAAAGTAGGATGTTACTTCCGAACAAACTAGGCCAGTATACGGTAAATAGCTAAACAAGAATGCAAGAGATTTTTTCCCAGAACGTCCAGATTGACTTATTTATTATAGAAACTATATGCCTGTAAAATGAATTTATTATTTCTGAACGATTTTATATACTTTCAGTTAGCTCTAATTCAGTTCCTCGTGTACCACAAAGTATACTACGAGGCTTACACAAGTAAGTTATGGCACTAACAAAATAAATAAATGTCCAATAACACAGGAAATGGAAAAATTATTAAAAAACAATGAATAAATAAATAAAAATCAGAAAGGTTTCAGATTTTAAATTACGTCCAAAGAGGCGTTTTATTAACATTTTGTATGTAACTTTTATTTATCAAATATCATGTTCTTCGCACATAAATCACAAAATTCAATTCAAGAGCAATATCGTAAAATAATTTTAAAATGAGCATGTCTCTCGAATTTCCGATACACAGTCTCGCACGATAGAGATAAAATTTTTTATTCTGCACAGCGTTGCCATTGCTCGCTTTGAAATCCTTGAGTTTGTTAATCAAAAATTCGTTAAAGCATTACAAAATATGAAATCGATAATAAAACAAAATCGAATTTCATATTTGGGTTTCCAGATGCCCATATTCGGGTGAAAACGTTCAATATTCAAAATTTTATGATTTTATATCGTTGTATTAACGCAATGCGAGAAACGTACATGCATCGATGCAGATTCTTCATTATTTAATTTCTTTAATACAGGGTGATAATATTTGGTAGCAACAATTTGAAAAGTGAAAAATTGCTTTTAATGAATCAATGCAAAATGCCAAAACGAAGTTAACAGTCCTTCTGGGTAAATTGCCCCTTTAAACTAATAAATATTATAAATATCTAGATAAATAAGTAAAATAAGAAAATCTTAAAGCTTTCAGATTTATCTTTACAATTTCCGATACACAGCCTCGCGCGCTGGAGATAAAAAGGATTTTTTCCGTACAGTGTTGACCTTAATCGATTTGAAATAGTTGAGTTTTTTAATCAAAAATTCGTTCGTTAATGTTTTAAAAAATTTGAAACAGATAATAAAACAAATTCGAAATTTAAAATTCGGACTTCCACGTGACTATGTTAGGTTGGAGGACTACATTATTCAAAATTTGGTAGCTCTACTGTTGTTTGTTATTGGTGGTGTACCGTTGCTTTTTCACAATGCGAGGAGCATTCATGCACGTTCTTCATTATTTAGTTCCTACAGGATGATAATATTGGTGGCAACAATTTAAAAAATAATGAGTTTATAGTATTTTGTTTTTAAGATGGCGATATAATACAACTAATGCACTAATTTAGGAGTCTATTTCAGGTGTCTTATAAAACGACCATAAATCCGTGTATGGTTAGAGTATAAAATCGTATGCAGAAGTGAAGAATAAATCCTGGGATGAGACCAAGTTATTCAGACTTCTAAAGTTTTGGGCTCAAAATGCCAATATTTGGTGGCAACAGTCTGAAAAGTGAACCAACGCAAGAAGTGAAACGATGCAAAGTGCTGTTTTGAGACTAATAGCCCGTTTGGGTCTGACTCCCCTTTTTTGTTAACAAAAAGTAATCAAATAAAGGAAACAGATTTTTTATACTTGGGGCCAGAAAATTTTGGATCCATTTGAATATATACGCGAGCATCCAAAAGGCACAGAGAACGACTACTTACAGAAGCACAGATTCGACAGCTTTTAAAAACTATGAATAGAATTTCTTTTATTTATTTCTACATTGAGAAAGACCCATCCAGTTTTAGTGAGCGCAAGCTGCCTGATTCCCAAGCTATTAGAATTTCAAATGCCGGATTAAGCATACCTCTTGTAGCTGTACTGTCTTTGGGTGGTATATGATGGCTTAAAATTGTGTGGAAAAGAAAGTCATCTCGAGGAAAAGATAATAAGGGAAGAAAGAGAAGAGAAGAGAGGTTCCATTCTCTAAGAACAACTGGGTCAAAACAGGGATGGAGTTTAAGCAAATGGCTATCTTGGCCTTTGCCTAAATTTAATAATCCAAACCAATTATATTGAATAAATGAATTGATGCCTTATCTTAATACCGTATGTTATACGTTTCCTAGGATTGACAACAGAAATTCATTCCTGAGAAAAAATCTTGATAAAACTATAATCGATTAAAACTAGATCATAGGAGAGGAAATCAATTTCATATATGTAAAATTATAAAATTTTCTCCATTTTTATGTGCCCAAATGTTGAGTTAATGCACGCAGCTTATTCCTGATTTTCCTGTTAGATAGATAATCTTCAAAATTGAGAGCATTACGAATTACCTATAAAAACTTAAAACTGTACTCTATATTTAAAGACTGATGAAATAAAAAACAGACAGGGAAACTTTAAAATAAATTTTACGTGTTTAAAATAGGATTTCTTAGAAATGCCTTAAATAAAAAAGGGCTTTTTGTTTTTGTGTGTGATGAAGGTTGGATGAAAGTGTGCATTCGAAAAAACTTCAGTGCAATGCATTTACAAGAAACTCACGATGAAACCCACCCTAAAGTATCGGGAAAAATTATAAATTCAGCTTTACTATGGAAAGAATCAATATTGCCAGATTTTATTAAAATACTCAAAAATTGATTTTGATAGCTGAAAATTCTTACTAAACTAGTTTACAAAGTTTTGAGCTATTTATGAGCGTTCATAGATTAAACTTTAAGAAAATAAAAAAATAAAATTAATTTTATAAAATGTTTTCCCTTGTATCCATCTCAGCAAAATTTAATATCTTCTTAATAAGATGTATCAGTTATTTTGTTAGTTTATAGTCAAATTTAAACGTGAATAACTTTCAGAATAGCTCCCTAGATGGCGCGAAATTTTATTCTAACATTCAAAAGACAGATAAGATAACGGGCAGCAATCGGTAATATGCTTTTTCACTCAATTTTGTAAAGTAAATTCTTTACTAGTGATTTAAAGTTCCGAATTAAATTACATTATTTTTAAGGTGAATCTTAAGTGGAAACAATGTGTAAGTGCAAGGTTTGATCACCATAATTTCTTTCCATGTTAGATAAATTAATTCATATTTTCGGAATGGCAGGTTTGGATTGTGATTGATTAAAAGAACATATCGGTCCAACTACAATCATATGGAACAGAAATCGTTTCTTCTTGTATCAGCCGGCAGATGGAATTTCGATTATGAGACCCGAATCATTAACGCAGACTAGTGAACTGGCCTCCATATTTTTCTGATTTGAAAGCTTACAGTTTGTTCTTTTAAGAATTCATTGCAACTGAAAATTATCGTAAAGCCTGACAAACAATTTCAGATTTACAAAAGTACATCAAAATTTCATTGCAAGTACTTCCTACAATTTTCCATCAAAAAGGCATTGCAAACAACTATATATCAATAGACTGAGACATAGTTCCTCAAAAGCTCCTGTAAACCTTTTAATTAACTGTGTATGAACTTCTGAGGCTATGTGTCGTCATCTTATTGTCCGAGGATTGCATACAGTTGAAAATATTTTATCATATTATAACATTCTTTCCACTACTTCATATTTAATCAATAAATTATAAAAGAATACCTTCCTCAGTTTACAGCAGAATTAGAACAATCCTAACCACCGTTTTAAAAGCTAACCAAATTCTCTAGAATCAGGTACTTTAGTACCAAATTCAGATACTTAAATTATTCCTTTTTAAAAAAGAACTATCACAATCTGTGGATTTGATTCTAAAAACTAAAATATTCTCTTCAGTCAGAAAAAATACTTGCTATCATTCTAAAACTTTTATATTTATTATCTTACCTTCAGTAAGATCCATCATCATCTAACAGTAATTACAATTTTGCTTTTATTTTTGAGTCATTTTATATGAATTTAGAACATCTGGAAACGTATGTTTTAATAGAGCGTCCTAGCATTTCATTTTAATAGCACAGTTTATTTAAAAAAACAAGTCTGGGAAATAAGCAATCCGAAATTATAAGTTTCTATGACACAGAAATCCGTTAAAAATTCAAACTTAAAACCTCTCATTATTATATTGCTTTGACAACTAAATCGTAATATGAGACTAAAATATGTTAAACGAAGAAAATCTCAAAACAACCTACAGTCAAACAAAATTTACTACTACGAATGAAAACAAAACAAAATATATTAAGATTAAAAAAGAAGAAAACTAAATCCCTTAAGTCAGTTTTGTTTCTGATCACCAAAGGAAAATTAATTGCATTAAAATGACTGTTTTCCACTTAATTCTAAGCTTCCAAAAATAATATAAAAATATATTTTTTAGCTATAAAATAAATACTCAAGTTATCTTTTTTGAATGCACTTCCATTTGTATTTAATAAAAAAGGAAGGGAAAAGTTAAATATTTTTATCACACAAATGTAAGAGATTTTTTGATTTTCTTTTACAAAAAAATTATTTTGTGTTCCTTGGATTAGGGTGAATTATAAGGAGAATTTACATTTGTTAAGAAAACAGACAGCTCTTAATAGGCAAATGGTTTCATTCTTCTTACTTGAACATGGTTTACGTTTGCAAAAATGCATGTTCACAATTTCTTTTTCTCTATTTTTGTTATTTCTTCTATTTTTGTTCTTCATAAACTTTTAACGTAACTTTTCAGAATTTTTTTAAAAAAAAGACTCCTTTTCTTTGTGTAAGATTCACGCATCTTTTCTGAAAGCAATTTAGTAAGTTAAATTTATTCATAAGCTTCTGACAGCCTTAACTTTTATTCTTATCGAAAAAGGAATTTTCAATGTAATAGAATATTCGCGTGCATATGCAATTTACGTTTAGAATATTTGCAACTATAATTCCAAATGGCGCTCGGAATTGCGTGATTAGATTTTTTTTTCTCATAAAAATTAAAATTAGTTTTGGTTGCAGCAGATTTCTTTTCTTTCGCTAGAAATTATTAAATATGTAATAATTCTCCTTAAATTAAAAAAAAAATATATTATCTCTGGGCTCGTCTAAAAATAGTAACTTAACCGAGAAAATGGTTTAACTCAATTAGCTTGAAAAGAAGTATTTTTTCCCATTATATCGATTATTTTTCGCATTTGAAATGCATACATAAATTAAAGATGGCGAAGTTATGAAAATCAAATGTGAAGAATTTTCTAGTAACAAACATCTTTTTAGTATGTTTTTGAAGTGTCATAAAGAGTTTTAAAAATGATCCTAACGCGTATAAACTAAATATGTCCTAACTAATTTTAACATAAAATTGTCCTGATAAATTCATAATCTATGTTTGTCTTAAAAGTGTCCCAATAAAAATATTTCCGAAGCATCTTGAAAATGTTCAAAGAAATAAATTCCAAGTAATAATATTCACATGAGTGTTGCAAGCTCATTACATTTATGCACTTTTGAGAATATGTGTAAATATCGATATTGAACATAGCCTCTGTGAGATGGCAGCTTCCGAAGAAGACCACATTATTTGGAATTTTGGGTTATCTAATAGAGAGCCCTGAATGTTTGTGCTATTTTACCGATTCTGTGTTGCAAATTGCTTCGGTTAAGGTATGCTTTGTTATCGAAGCCTACCTAAATCGAAGCATACTTTAACCCTTGCTTTGTCCACAACTAAGCTGATAAATATTGTATTAACCACACTAAAGACATTTGAAATGTAGTTATACATGTTGAATTAAGGAGAAAAAATATTTAAGAAATAAAATTTACACAATATCTTTGTTTAAAGAATGAAAAGTATAATAGTTTATATTCAAAGAATATAATGTTTATAAGAAATTTTAAATTAAAGAATTTCAAGTTTAATATATAAATTCATAAACAGTAAAAAACACTTCTGAAAGCCAAAACCGCTGATTCATAAAACATGGTTATAGCTACGTTGCCGTGAAAATCGTAAAGCCTTTGGGCAATATATCTGTCACAAAACCCATGAAAATGCGTATTATTGTTATCGTGATATCATTTTTATTCATCTGCCAAATATTCCAAAAGGCTCTAAAAATACAATTTTTTTTTCGTATTGAATCTGCAGCATTCGCTATTTTTCCCATGGTTTTTCTACGATTCATATCTTTGTTGTAAATGTCTCGCACTTGCATGATATTTCATGCTATAGAGTGAAGTACGTGCATGACGTGTGCAACTTTTTAATAACATACGTGATCTGTATTGACAATAGAATACCTCGGACCTAACAGATGCATTACGTTTACCTATCTATAGCTGCAAATATTCCGCAAACTTTAAAATCGCTTTTCAGAGTTTCGGAGAAATTGAGAAGTACCACACTTTGCATCTGTTGCGTTATTCGCATTTTTTGTTCGTATGTTGTACTGTTTTGTTCACATTGAGCATTATGAATGTTTCTTGGTCAGTGTCTTAGGGAAGTCCGATCACTTTTCTTGCAGAATAATTCATAATATTACCTGTCAGTCGCAAAATGTGTGTAATAATTTTACATAAAATGTAAGAAAGTTATTTGCTTTTAACTGGAGTTTGCTATTTTATAACTCAAATTTCTGGAATTAATTCTCGTATCAAAAAATTCATCATTTATTGAGGACGAGTTAGGAGGTAAACAAATTTTAAAATTGTTTTTAGGGGGATCATATACCGGACCCTTCAAAAATCTTTTATAAAGTTTTTTAAAAATGTAACGAATAAGTGTATGTTTTGCAAAACGCATTCTTGGCAATAAATATATAGAAATGGAGGAAATTATTTAGTTTAAGTATTCGCTAATAGCGTGAGGTTTTACCACATTCATTATAACGATTACAAATGGGATACTGCTGTGAATGACTTACTTACATGAAAGAAGCTTATTACTTACTATAGGATGAAAGTTTTCAGAATATTCTCCTGTAGAAGCTACAGCCCACCAGCGGTAGAGCGGTAAAATCCTTGAACACTGGTAGTTCGGTCTAGGGTTCGAATCCCTCGATAGGGCTGGCTGCATGGGCGTTTTCGTCCTTTCTCTCCTCTGCAACGCGTATATACGTCAGTTTTCTTTAGTCCTCCACAAAGGCATTCCTCCCCTTAGGCAGATAGCCCTTAAAGTTTTGCCGTAATCTCATAAACCCAAACCTGTAGAAGCTATGGAATATCGTTTCAGTACCATTTTTTTAATGACTGGGCGCTTTATTTAATAGTCTATGACGGGACGGGCAGTTACACCCATGCCTTCTTCGGAATTCGAACCTGGGCCCATCTCTACAGCAGTCAGGATCACACAGCACTGTGCTTGCTTTGCGGCGTTTTCAGTGCTATATTAGTTTCATTTGCTGCAAAACATCTAGCTGCAGAAGATTTTTGTGGCTTTTACCAAGTATAATATAAATATAGCTAGTTTCACTTGGAATGTCTTCCACAAAGGCATCGCTTCCTTAGACAGGCAGTCTTCAGGAGTTTTACCTATTTCAAATCTCATCACATAAGTTGATATGGAACAGCATCTACTATCGAAGAAAAATTAAATTAAATATTTAACCCTACCAAATAACATCATTTCATTTTTGCCTGTTTTCGCGTAAATCACACTCTAATCAATATTTATAAATTTTAAAGCATTTACCTAATTTTGTCACACCCTGTATATATAGAGAGATAGAGAGGAAAACCTCATCATTTGATGTGCACGGTAATCAGTTAACGAAATCAATTGATATGGACTGGATTAAATTGATTAGATTAAAGTGAAGCACACTAATTAGGACTATTTGTCTGAGAGAAGGGATGCCTTTGTGGAGAAGTGGTATACCGGAAATAGACTCATATTCACGTTATGCATTGGAAAACCACCAAAAACTCTCATGCACGACAAACTATTCACTCAATGTATCATGCAAACTATGTTGTTTGGCGTCTACTATTATACGTTAAACAATTATATTAGACCCTGCATTTTTTTCTGAATTTACCTACGTGATAAAAGAGTTGTACTAATTTTTTTCAATAGTTATCGATTCCATTTAGCTATTGCTCCTTAGCTCGCATCAATTGGCAGTTAAAATAAATAAGCTAAGAAAAATTTTCCTGTGTTTCTATTATTCGATACGTTTTATCAAAATACTAATTTAAATAAGATTTATATTCGTTTCCTTAAATCTAACTTTCAAATTTTTGGAATGAAATTGAAAGCTGCTAGTTTTCATGCTAAAATTAATGTTCACTTTTAGAGATTATTGTTAGTAGCACAACGTGAAATTAAAATGAAGGGAAGAAATGAAAGCGTCTGGAAATTAATGTTGCTAGCGCACTTATAATTTTATTATCTTCTTCAGCTGTTGGCAAAGGAAAGAACTTGACATAACTCGCAAAAGAAATTAAAACTTAACATATTTGCTATCACTCGAAGGCAAATGATTGACAGATGAAATTGCTTAAAGAATCTCCTACAGAATTATATTCCAAAAGCTAATTTTTAATATTTTACATCTTTGTTACACTTATTTTATTTGGCCTATTCTTAGTCAGAAAATTTTGCTATTTGATCTAAATTAAATTTTAGATGCATTTCATTAGATCCGACTATGAGGCATTAAAATTTAGGCCGCGAAACAAGTTCGTTCAAATCATACATAGATTAGACGTTTTCTTTGACATTTTTGCATATAAGAATATTACTCATGCTTTTATTTATTTTTTTTATGCACTAATTTTTAAGTTTGTTTTTAAACGCACACACACACACACATATATATATACATCTTTAAGTATATTTTTAAGTATATTATTTATTTATGCAAGGAGGGAAAGCATATTTTAATAACACCTCCATAAAATATTTTGTTGTCAAACTTAAAATAGGCTCAGAACGCTGTTGAAATTGAGGAATATTTATCTAAATGTATTGTTGTGTACGTACAAGCTCGTAATCGAATAAACGAACACCGCACCGATGATAGATTGATTAAATTTATTTTTCCAAAAAGAAAATTTTACAGTTCTGGAGCTTTCCACAAAAGTTACAGCTTTTCTGATACAGCTCTTCTCAGTATGAGAGAGCAGAATCAATAGTTACCACTTCAAGTTACTAAGAACAGTTTTGGTGAGTTTTCAACAAATATGCGACAAAAATCAGTTGCCAACACTATTACGAGCTTAGATTTCGCCAATTTAGTGAGACAACCATTTACCACACTGTTAAATGGACTTGCCTATGTAATCTTATTTTCCCTATTAGATTATACAAAATTCGTAACAATATTTTCATGGAAGAAGGCGTTGTGTCATAGCTAACAACCCTATTTAAGTCTGCAATTTGAGTTACTTAATCTGGGAAATCTAGTTACTTGTTTGTGGCAGACCACCATTAATTTCATCTTAAATTTCATTATATAATTCTTTGTTATTTTTTGCTCTATACTATGCATTAAAGTACCACTTAACTGTCCATACTATATGTGTTGTTGTAAACTGCGAGGATTATTAAAATATCTAAAACAAAACTGCGTTCTATATTCTTCGAGTGCTATATTGGATTACATTGAAAACAAGCGAACACCGGTTCGAATACTAGTGAACGAGTTCGTAACTTGCCGGTGTTCGTGGTTTCTGTCTGTGTTTAATGCAAAATGCAAACCTGTGGTTCTACATAATCCAACAAAATCATCCTTCTGCTTAGGCAGATAGTCTTCATGTGCTTTGCATTAATGACTAAGTAAGCAAATGTATTTGTATAGAATAACTTCAATTCCCTTGTGTTAGGAATATTATTTATGCTATTTTCTGAGCTTCGGGTAATTCTTTAAGAGTTATGCATAGAAATTTACAAAGAATATAACAAAAATGATTGTCACAACTTTAAGGGGTGATAGAACATTACAAAAGTAGCAATTTTCGTAATACAGTTTGTGGTGGAAGGTGAAATGTAAACTTGAAAACACAGTAAGTACGAAGAGCATGGAGAATGAAAAATGTTTCAAAGTAGATGTTTACAAAACTGTTTGATATTTACAAAGGTTTCTCAAAGGAATAACCACCAACTGCAGTACATGCATCACAACGACGAAGTCACTATGCATTTCATAAATAAGACTTATCGTCTTTGTTGCAGTTTCCGATAGTTCATTTCAACAGTTTTGGTAAATATCAGTCACTGGTTCTTGTAAATATCCGTGATTAAAACGACTTTTCGTGAAGACATGATTTACATGTTCTTTACGTTATGACAATGTTTCTGAGATCACATTGTATATTTCCCCTCATATCACATTGTATATTTCCCCTCATATCACATTGTGTACTTCCCCTCATATTACATTGTATATTTCCCCTCATATTATATTACGAAACTTGTACCTTCTCTAGATTCTTTTACCCTTAAAGTTGTAGCCACCAATTCTCTTACACTATATACATATATATGCATATAAACTTCATAATTATTGCACTGATTTTTGAATTTAGAAAGTTTCCCTAGCATTTTTAAGTCTTACCACGCTTTTGTTTTTCTTATTAAACTTTTCCTGCACTGCTTTCAAACTAATCTTTAAGTCAAACCTAACTTTCGAAAGTTTTCCAATTTTAATCCGAGGATTTTCGATTCAGAGTCGGGAGATGTTATCAGTCTTCGTACTGCTGTTTCTGAATGAATTATTCATTAAATCGTTGGTTAGTAATTTTTGTCCCGAGAATGGAACGGGTAGTAGCCTAATTTACAATTTTTATTTTGCAGTTGCAAAATTCAAACTCTTGTTATTTCCCACCAAAGCGAGTGGAAGTTTGACCGTCAATGATTCTACATACGTACAAATATATTTACAATTATCTTCTTAAATCCAACAGTAATATAATAACTTCTTATATAAAAAATAAATAATTCTTTAATATAAAAATTCTCTCAGTCTTCTCTCAGACTGTATCTCATAACAGAAAATTTTGTATTGCTTTTTGCCGTAATATGATAAAGTTTCGATAACGTAATAAACATATAAATTACATTAATTCTTACATTTGTTATATGACAGATTACCCAAAATTTATGTTACTAATGGTATATATCAAATAGTCATTAAATGTTCTAACGTTATAGTATTGCTGACTGCCTCTGACTTACGTAATATTTCCTTTTATACACAATATTAAGTTCTAGTGATGTTAAAAATACATTGATTAGTGTTAAAAAAAATGACTGCTTGCAGATTTGTAAACTGTTTTGCAGTCTACTGGTACTAAATAATTGTACAGTGGAGTCAACTTAAGTCCTTTTTAAATCTCCGTTGCGAATTCTCAGTTATTTAAATTGTTTACTCGTAAATCAGGCTGAAATCTTAGTTACTTAGTAAATCTAAATAATTAGGCCTAACTATAGGTTAGGAATATAATTAAGGTCGTCACTTAAAATTTTTAAGTTGACTGTAAATAAAGTAATAAAAGAATCAGATCTGCGTTAAAAGAGAAATTGTGTTTTTGAAATACATATATTCTCAAATACAATAAGCTCAAAATCTGCAGAAAGAGTAAATACTCAAATTTAAATTTTATATTTTTTACGAAAATAATCACGGTTGCTTTAATTTTAATATATTTTGCTGATACTGCTGGAAAAGGGGAAACAATATTATCATACTGAATTACTTAAACGAAGACCTGTTTCAAATATTGATTAATTACTTATATTAATTTAGAAGTCAAACAACAAAAATCAGCGTTATATTTGCAAATTTTCACAGGACTAGTTTCCATGGTTTTACCGAACCACCAACCTCGGTTGCTAAAGTGCAAACGAACGAGAGAAGATAAGAATGGCTGGACAGGAGTTAAGCTACTGGTGCCATCTATTGATGAAACAAGAAAATTAAAACATAATTTCCTTAAAGGCTGAAGGTAAAGATGGATTAGAATTAGGGTAATTAAAAATTTGCAAATATAACGCTGATTTTCGTCGTTTGACTTCTAAATCAAAATTCGTTCGGCGTGTTATTTTACCTTAATTATTTATAAACAATATTTTTTTAAATTTATATATATATATATATATATATCAAAATTTTGAAACATCTTACCCTTTGTAGACTGGCAACGCAAAGCTTTTAAACTGCTGAACTTTTTGAGGCTCTTCGAGTGCACATGTTCGGGCGGAGGGCTATAATATTAAAAATTTCGTAGCTCTAGGTGTCGCCATTTTTCCGCAATAAGAGACCTATGTACGCATACAGACAGATTCTTCATTATTTAAAATTATAGATGTGTGTATATAAGGTGAAAAGTAAAATTATAACTTTATTTTGCACTAATTCAGTCTCCTTTTTAATTTGATAATTTCCCTCTCTAATTTAGAAACAGAACATATAAATGTAATAAATTTTTCTGAACTGCATCATCTCAAAATTAGTCCCTGCAGTATGATTCTTAGATGATGTTCTTAACGCCTATACGTACGTAACGGCAAAAGCCTTCCAGCAAATAGTAATTAAAGTTTTCAAACCAAAATCGTAATTAACCGACACGAATAAAATGAAGTAATGATTTTATTTATCTTAATGGAATATTCATATTGTAATCTACGTGTTTCATTTCAGCTTCTCTGTCCTCCTAGCCTGCTGGGGCTTTCGCTTCTCTTTCTTATATGAAATAAATTACGAATATATGAAAAATGCAACTGTTACAGAATGGATGCATGCCTTGAGTCTATTTGGCTGCGTACTACTGTACGTTTAAATTGCATATTATACTCTCATTATAAGTTATTTCTTCAAAGCACGTTTCTATAAATTTTCCTTTTCATATAAATACATCCCTTGTGATGTTCAATTCTTGTTGTTTTAGGATTAATAATTAAACTCAAACAGTATATGACAGAAAGGTAGTTTCATCCACATAATTTATTTTATATTTAGAATATCCCAGGCATAAATAAATCTCAAAGAGAAAATTCATTTAAATTTTGGTACTTATGTATTAGCGCAAACACCCTAGTAGAAGTCGCCAAATTTTCAGAATGTGCTATATTTTAGCAACTATGCGCATAATTATTCTTCAGGCCCCCATACTCAAAATAATCGATCAATGAAGCAACGTCGCCATTTCCGTTTTCGTTCTTTTTGTTATATTCCAAATTCCGGTTTTTATAGATAATTCGCAATAACTCAGTTTTAAGAAATGCACTTGTGGCATTTAAGACAGTGCAGAAACTGCGGTAAAATTTCTGCTGGAATGCAATACTTTGCCACAAAATTACTAAACGGTGATGATTCTAAGGATGTTGCTAAAAGGTGATTATAAAAGTGCTAAAGAGTGAAGACTAATGGTGAGACTCGCTTGGCACATAGCATATGCGCAGTGCTGAAGTTATGTGCCATGCCGAGTTTGTGCTATTCCCTGATATTTTATAGGTGCAAACAAATCACTGCGTATATGAGAATAAGTAAAGCGCAAACAAATCATAGAATAAGAGCTTTATTTTTTTATTTTTTAATGTGTCATATAATATTTATTTCGATAAATATCAATAAATATGTTTAGTTAGTTTAAAAAAAATCGCCAACTTGTACCATAAATAAATTTTACATCTGTAAAAAATCTCCAAATTTCGCTCAAGTGTTTGCGTTGATATGTGAGTACCTATTGTTTTTATAATAGATGGTGAAACGATCTTTGAAAGATAAATTATCCAGAAGGCCCATTCATTCATTTTTGTTTTATATGTAAAATACTCGATATTGTAATACTCGATATTGAGTGTGGATGTAAAATATTTTAAGCAAAGTTTTGAAAGGATATTTATATTAAAGTTTTTAATTTAGTTCCTTTATAGTCGGGCATCAAGTGTGTCCGCACACTCAATTATCTCATCCTCCTTTCGCTGACATTTCTGCCTTAAGATAGTGCTGGTCTTTCTCTTTCGATAATGGTCGAAAGCTTCGACAGTTATTTCGAGTCTTTTGCCATTTTCCATTAGCCATTCTTTCAAAATTTTGCGCTTATGTACCGTTTGATTTATTTTTTTCATTCCTTTATTTGTTTAGAATATTTCAAAATTTGGTAAAAGGTTTGATAAGTAAATAAAATGAAAAGATCCAATGATTCAGTAAGAGCTGGGTGATATCAGTCTATGCAATGGATCAAAAGAATTTTTTAACCTTCTCAGCGTTACCGACGGATTTTTTCGCATCGAAAGATGGCTTTCCAAATCGTCACACACGGA
>KK112095.1:0-17202 GCA_000611955.2 Stegodyphus mimosarum
ATTGTAGGCAAATTATTGTAACAGTTAGTATTCAACATTTGGTACCACAACATTTGGTGACGTTAACATTGCCACAGAACATTACTTATATTATAGCAATAATTCATTATTAATTTTACGCTAATTTAGAGCAGTTTAATTTTCGCTTTTGGAATTACTACAAATATTACAAGAATAAAAATTATTTTGTGTGATATAAAGTTACTGTTACAGACTGTATTGTTTCTCATTTAGAGGCAATTCAAAGATTATTTTATTTAATTACAAATGATTGTTCATATTACTAGAATTCTTGCACCAAAATTGTTGTGAATATATATTTTTAACTTAGAAAGTTAAAAAAATGACATTACTTTTATTTAAATTGGAACACTTTTTCTTCTTTTTCCAAATAAAGTTACATGTAAAGTTCAATATTAATAGAACATGCTAATTTTAATAAAAATAACATAATCAATATAAAAGACGGCAGAAAAACTAGAAGAATTAAAATCACAGTAAAGGCATTTGAAAGTAAAGCAAACAAAAAAAAATTCCTTGGAGATTGTTTCATTTAAATACCATATTATTTCAGTAATTCAGATGTTTATGATATTATTTACACTTAAATGTATTGATGAGAAAATTTAGACCGATAGTGTCATGACACAGGTGTTTTAGAAACAAAAGAATGCAATGAAACTGCGATATTGACAACTGATACTGAAGATCACATACTGACGAAATCCAAAAAAAAGGCAGTAAAATCGCTGAATACTGGTAGTTCGGTCCGAGGTTCGAAACTCGCAAACGGGCTGGCTGCATGGGAGCTTTCCTGGTGTTTTCCATGTGACACGTGTATAAGAGCCAGTTGCCCATAGAAAGCCCTCCACGAAGGCAACTCCCCCTTAGGCAAATAGCCCTCGAGTGCTTTGCTGAAACCAAATAAACCAGCAAAGAGAAAGAAATGTTAAACATTACGCTGAAATGTTTTAGCTAAAATCGAGCATAAACTGGAGCTTGAAATGTTATTTTATATCATGTTTGAAAATGCCGTATGAAAATTCGATCTCAGAAAAACATAATTTCAAAATTGCTTAAGAATGCGTTCAACTAATCTCTCGTAAGAGAATAGTTATGTTTCAGGTGTAGATTGCAAATTACAGTGTAAAGTAAAAATGTTACTATAAGTAATAAACGGTGTGAGATATTAATAAAAATAATTGTATTTATGCTCGGTGTAAGGGATATTAATTTTTCTGTACTATGAAAATTAAAATAAGATTTGTTTTATCGATATATACAATAGCAATCTCTGTTTGTATTATTAATTATGATATTGTTTTGCTAAGAAATGGTAAGCGCAATAATGGTAGAGTTCAGGCCCAGTCAATGTAGTGTATGCCTATGTAATAATAAATTGCTTTCAGAATTTATTTATACAGATAATATTACGTTGACTTATAACTTATGCTTACTTTACGTTAATTGCAGGGTTTTTAATGAAATTGCTTAACTTTTAATTTTCCCCCTTCATCTCGTCATTTTTAGATATTTCTATGTGTATGACTTGTAAAGACATTAGGTATTTTTTGAAAGCGGAAAAGATGAAAAATGTGCAATGCCCTTGCTGGGACTCGAGCCACGGACCTCTCGAATATGCGCCGAGCACACTGACCACTACAAAATGAAGGCATGCTAAGAAGGCGGGAAAAATACCTTATATACTTCCCGTTTTAAAGGGTGACTGCGGATTAAGGTAACCAATCGCCAAATCCTAGTGGTGGAGAACATCATCCACCACCTTTTTTTAGTTCGGGGGCCACTGTAGGGATATTAAGTATTTTTTAAAGCAGGAGAGACGAAAAATGAGCAATACCCTTGGCGGAACTCGAAACACGGACCTCTAGAACACGCGCCGAGTATGCAGACCATTACACCACGAAGGCATGCTAAGAAGGCAGGAGGAATACCTAATGGACTCTTTACATAGAAACTCGTTTGGGGAAGAATGAAATCTTCTCATAGAACTGCTAAGAAATATAGTAATAAATAAAAATGGCTTTCTTCTGCTTCATGCCTATATTTGTATCTAGATTTACCTACAAATTTGGTTGATGAAAGTGCACTGTCTATTTTTTCCTGTCGTTATAGCCGCTATTAAAGTTTATAGAGATGCATTTGGATGCTTTATTCAACGCTTTGTGCAAATTAATTCTATTCAGGCTGATCATTTGGGGGCAAATCTACGAAAATTTCAGAAAAATCTTCTGAGTATTTCAAAATTAGTATCCCATTTTAACAGCATGTATTATCATATTGCACAGCGGGCTACGAGGTCAATATCAATACAAAAACTTTGTACGGAGTGTCTTTCAGCAATTTCTGTAGGAAAGAACACTAAGAATTCTTGAATATCTCATTTCAGCATTTCATAAAATGCTGAATAAAAGAAAAATAGCTGAAACGAATGCTTCTCTGTAAAATGAATTTTCTCGGTTCTTGACTTCCAAAGGAATTCTGACATTCCTGGAGATAAAACATTCTTTGAGTATCCTTGACTGATATTTCCGCTTTAAAAATCAGACTTCAAGAATAATGCCGAAGAGATATTTTTATTAGTATTCTATAATGGTGATGAAATTTAGAATTTATTTCGTCCAGCCGTAAGCTGGCGCTTCTTGAAATTGATTTTATAAATGAAAGGTACTGCTAATGAAGGAATTAAAAACGTAACTAAGTTTCAGCTCGAAATAAATTTGATTATTATGTTTTGGAAGGTCTTGATTATTATATCTTGTCTTGGAAATTAATTAGGGTAATAAGTGTAGGTTGCTGTTATTGTTGTCTCCAATATCACCAGGAACAATGGTTGCCAGAAAGTACTTCGAAGAAAGATTGAAGTTCTATTTTCCACTGCCAGTTTTGAGGAAGACCTTCCCGGGGGGGATCCGAGTGTCTCCCACCCCTCTTTTCTCCCACCAATCAACACGAGATAACTTTCTGCTTGCCGCATATTTAAGGTGCCGCCAGCAACGACATTAAAAATTTTAAAACATCTATGTCTTCTCCTGGATTCAAACCCGGGCTCTTCGGTAGCGTAATAGGCTGTCCTAACTACTATACCGTCTGGGTGACAATAAGTGTACGTAACACGTTTCAATGGTAGGATATTCGTTAATATTCACACTTAAGTGATTATAAATACGTTCTTTGCGTGAATTACAAACTGCGTTATTTTTTTCCATGTAAATATAAGTAATGTTTGCTATCTTAAGTTATAAGTTAAAAGTTAATTTTTAAGTTATAAAAATGAAATTCACTTGCCTTCATCATTCATTCGATAATAACTATAATTTCCATATATTCAGTTGCATTTATCATTCATTTTATGACAACTATAATTTCCTGGATAACTATAATCTTAAGTAATTAAATCTAGAAAATCGTCCCATATATGCTATCAAATTCTGCATTCAAACATTCCCTATATTTATCTGTACACCTCATAAACTGTTATCCATATAAAGAGGCTGAAGTGAATTGAGAGAAACATTTTTATAGTTTGTTTTAAAAGAAATCCTTAAATTTCGATATGAGAAGTTAAATTTCCGTACGAAATAAGATCTTCCTTTTAATATTAAATTAACTAATTTTTCATTTTCATTTCCAACAAATAATCGATTTTTTTTCGGGGGAGGGAAAGAAAACAGAAAATTTCTAGATATTGTTTCATGTTTCCTTATATGAAATATTTTTTAAGCTAAAATTTGAAAAAAAACTGCTATAAATTAATTCTGATCTCTAAACATTTACTTGAACTGAATTGAGTTAATTAGAATCATGTTTAACCAATGAATAAAAGCTTTCCAGTGTTAGTTTTTTCTTCTTTCTCTCTCTCTTTTTCGTGTTTTCTTTTGGTAAATTACCATTACACTGTGATATACATATTTTATAATTCACATTTGAATGCTAGGAATGACCAGTTATGTTTATATATAGTTGCTAAGAGACTGAGTGTAGTTATTTTTAGTCATATTTTTCTAAACACGTGCAATATAACATGTTTATTTCAAACGTTATTTATGTTTTTGAACTACTTTCGTGTAATATTATTATCACTAATGAAATGCACAGTTTCTTTTTCACTTCACAAATTATCGTTGTTCTTTCAGCAGTTTTGTACCAAGCTATACATTAAAGGACCTGGACTGGTGTTATCGAAGACATTTCCATTCCTTTCCACATCCTTTCTCAACCTGTAAGAGTGCCGTCAACTCATCAACAACACATATTCTGTGCTTCTTTTTCGTTAGAAGGCGAAACACGTTCCCCTTAAGAAAACCGAATACTAGAGGATTGGGAAGAGGGGAATCTTACAGATAACAGAGATTGGAACGGGGAAGCGAGGGGAGACACAGCTTGGTCTCACCTTCTGCATATCAAACGGAAGGATAACCCTGTATGGACTGAGCATGCGCGAATCTCGAAAAATCTGCTTGTTTAGTTCGAACCATCATTTTTGCTGGCTAAGGACTGAACTAGAAGCAAATCGGAGGGCATTAAGTAAATATTGGACGATGTGGGCAAACAAAACTATCCTTACGTTAGAAAAAAGTAATATGCGTGAATTAGGGGTCGCTCATAAATTATTTTTCAGAAATTAGTAGTCTTTAACTATGTAAAAAATCAATGAAATAATTGTTGTCATAAGATTTATGTTAAGTAGTCTTTAACTATGTCATAAGATTTATGTTGTCATAAGATTTATGTTAAGATTATTTCCGTGTAACTAATAAAAGAAATGATCCGTTATAAGATGACTTCAATATCAAATATCTTCTATCGATTAAATCGTAGTTCTGAAAATCTCACCCTCTTACCCTTGCAGCCTAATGCTTTACTAAATGAAGTTAATTTAATATTTATTCCATAAACATTACTTTGTAAAAGAATATATTTACTCATTTTTACTTCAAAGTATAGAAATTAGATGACTGGATGTTATTTCGCTAAGAAAGCTCTAGTTTGTAAAGCCGATATGCAACATGTTCCAATAATGAGTATGTTGTTTGATGATATTAAAATTTACTCAGAAAACTGCCATACTGAAACCGCATACAGAAAAATGCCTTACGCAGTAAAACGCCCTAAATAACACTACACTTTTATTTCAGATACAAAATATGTGCTTAAAAAATCGATATAATTATTTTGAATTTTCAATCATTTATAAATTAGTGCCTCAGATTTGCAATGCTAGAAATATGCAGTACTAGAGCACGCAGTGTTAGAAAATAGTTCCTAGGTACAATTTATCCAATTGAAATCTGATGGAGTTAATAATGGTCTTTATTTAAAAGTGAATAAATAAACTACAATATTTTTTCTTTGTCTTTTCTTTTGGTTGTTTTTTTAGTTTCAAGTAAAATATTTTTCTTTATCTTAAATTCAGTTTACTTTTATCATCGTGTTTTTCAATATGGATTGTGATTGTATTAAAGGATAAAGCCGCTTTTGATTTTAAATCATCTGCTATTGTTGTTGTGACTTACCTCACTTGCCTGACAGTAGCATCAGAACAAGCGCATGAAATTCATCGTGACAAGGAGTGCAAGATTGCGCCTGTCCTTGACAAGAGCCTTGAGCATCAAACAGGTGACAGTACAACTTTTCTCAGTTACGCTCCAGTTTTAATGGCGAACATCCCGGGGAAAGGACGGGTTCGAGGATTCTCCCACCTCTCTTCCCAGACCATCAACTTCTCCAGAGGACTTTCGGCTCGTTGCATATTTAAAGTGCCTCCATGCCTCACAGACACTATACATTTACAAAAATTCATGCCTTCTCTGGGATTCGAACCCAGGCCCTTTAGCACGGCAATCAAAGTCACTAATTAATGTTCCAGGTGGACGTCTTAAACTATGTACATGTAGGTTTTGCTTTATATATTCAAGGCAACAAAATATATTTGATTTATTATGCATTATAATACCTATACATGAGAAGATTTCATCCATATAAACTTCCCACCATTTTTACGTATTCTTTATTACTCATACTGTACAAATAAGATTTGTATTTTAAAATAATTCTAAAAATAATATTATAACGTATACTTGAAATTTACGCACTGAAATATTTACTAGAGCATGCGGTGCAGTAAACCTTTTTCGTAATGAATCATTATTTTTAACGAATTAAATGACCATGATATGCTTCCCTGTTATAGCGTTGATGCTATTTAGCGCTGATATATATAACAAAAAGAATTTTCAAAATTTAAAATTCGTGTTACATCATTTCTTAAATCTCGCAAGTAAAAAATTCCTCTCATTAATTAAATCTATGTTGATTATATTTGCCCTAACTAATATCTCTTAAATGTTAATTAAATGTAGTTATGTGAGAACTTTAACATGAAATTTAATAAGCTTAATTTTAAAAGTGAAATCAGAATTACTCTATGTTTTTTATTTTGTTTTATAGCGCTTGATTTTTTATATTCTTTGCTTCAGAATAATATGAGCTTTATATTATAACACTGCACCTAGAACAGTAAATGTAATCTTGCTTGTATTCTATTTTAAATAGAATATCAGTTGGGAAGTTTTATACCTACTCAGCTATAACTGGGAATAATGCAAATTATAAAGATAAAAATGTCTAACTAAACTGGAGATCTGCAAATTAAGAAAGCAAACACAAAAGATGAAATCACTTAAAAATTTTAAATGTCTTACTTTAATGTTATACCATAATCTTCGGCAATAAATAAGTATCTTAAAGCACTGTAAATCAGACCTAAAACTAAGAATTATTTATATAACTCAATACCCTTCGAGGAGCAGCTTGTAGGAAAGTTAATTAACGATAATCGATGGTTCAGACCAGGGATCTAAGAGGATATCCTGCATGTTGGATTAAGGCAAGCATGCATTTAATAATTCATCTGTGCCTTACAGCTTATCATCGCACACGCATACACATATAACCAAATTTCTGGACCAATGCTGCCAAACTTTTTGCTCCTTTTACCCTTGAGGATCAGGGCAAATTCCAGATATTTTAATATTTAGCATAGTAGTAAAAGGTAAAGGTTAGTTCAGTTCGTTTTGTTTAAATTTATGCACCGTGAAATTAATCCCTTTTTTTCCTTTTAAGACTGATAACATTTAGTGCATTTATAGGTATGAGAATTAATTTTGACAAAGTTTGAGTTTTAGTAAAGAAATGGCCAAATTAAAATTTATTTTTAAATTCGCTATTACTCATTTTACACAGCACTGATTATTACAGAAAACATCTGAAATTTTCAGAAATAACATACGGAGATAATTTGAAATACCGGAAACATTAAAAATCTCAGGGGTGCGACCATAATATGATAAAGTTCACAAGCAATTAACCCTTAATATTTAGGTAGTTCAAATGAATCTTAAGTAGTAAAATCAGCTGTTTTATTTTATAAAGAAAGTATTAAAAATCAACCATGTTCCAAATAGTTACAAGCTATATAATAGCTAGCTATTAATAGTTAACTATATAAGTAATATATATTACGTCAGAATAAGATATTTTCGTGTTACACAATAAAATTACTTATATTCTCAAATCAAAGCATCAATCTGCAAATCAAGCATGATAACTTTGTGAGATCAGCTATGTATAATTTTGTTTGCGATAACAGTATGACACATGCACTTAAAAGCAATATTCCTTTTAATTTTTAATAATTATTGCGTTGACATTCGTCTATATAGAAGGTAAATTTAAGAAATGCTATAATCTCAGAGAATATAGAAGAAAATATGCAAAATAAAATTTCAAAATTATATCTTTCCAACTCGTATTGAGGATTATATGGAAGTATTGATTTCCAGCATACATTCCTGAATACCGAAGTATTTTTCAATTGATAATATATATTTAATATATGCATACCATACACCAGGAAAAGCTCCCATCAGCGACAGAGCTTTTAAATTACTGAACAACACTGGTAGTTCCAATCTGGGTTCGAATCCAGGCGAACGGGCTAACTGCGTGCGTGACTTCATGGCTTTCCTCATGAGTAACATGTATACGAATCTTAGAAAATCCTCTACGAAGGTATCCCTCCCCTTAGTCAGTTAGCCCTAGTGTGATTTACCATAATAAACCAAACCAAACCAAACCACAAGAGGAAAAGGGAAAAGCAGGGAGATGATTGTTTAATTTTTTATCACGAAGATAGCAACTGTTATCTCTTTAAGAGGAGAGGAACCTTCGTAAAAGTGCTTCTAGCTCGTTTCTATACATTACACAAAATGCAAAAATTTTGAAAAATACAAGTTGGCTCATCTTTTGCCGAGATTTAAATTTTGACAGTGAGCCGGTGCTTAACGGTCTTATACACTCAGCTACTGGTGGTCCAAAGTCAAGCAGTTGGGAAACTTTAAGTAGCTGGAAAAAAATTTTTTATGTCAAATTGTGACCCTTTAAGAAAACAGTCTGTTATTTTGCTCATCTATTATGATTTTATTAGAGATTTTTTAAATTCCATCATAGACCTTTAAACTGAAAAAAGGAAACATAAATCTGATTTTCAACAAAAATTAATAAAATCATAAATTTTAATTTGCAAATTAATATTAATGCCTGAAACAGAGATCCATGGGTACTACTCATCGGAATATTCCAAGAATCTAACTGAGAGATAAATAGAATCATTTTATCTTAGACCCATGATAGAGTATTAAAATTTACCACAATTTGTTTCTTTCCTTGGTTTGTATTAAATGTGGAAATTACCACTCACTATCAAGTAATAAAACTGTTTTCTGTCACTGACATGACTAAGTTCTTATACATTTTCAGTGCATTAAAATTTTCAAGAATACAGAACACATAACAATGTAAGGGAAATGTATTAAATCTATTTCTAATACTCGTAATGTTTTTCCATGTCAGTATACGTATTTCGATGTACTCCAAGAAGGATTCGTTCTATTTCAGATAGCTTCTAAATTCTTTTACGTAATAAATAACATAACATAAACAGTTCTATAAACTATCTATAATATTTGAGAAAATAAAGATAGTCGGAACAATTCTAGTACTTCATATACAGAAGATTATAATTTCAAAACCAAATGCTGTTTCGACTAATTAGATTATGCCAAAGCATGTGATGATAATTCACATCCCTTTCATCTTTAGCTCTATCTTAGCATGTCAATGGTCCAATCGTGTAGCTACAGGTACGAGTAAGTGAGATACCAAAATTTCAGCATTCTCTGTACAGCTATAGTTCTGACGCATTAATTGTGCAACTCCACCCTACTTTTGATTTTGAGACCTTGAGAAACGATCCGAGTGTGTCTCACCTCTCTCCTTTTAACCCCAAACTATTCGAGAGGACTTTCGGCTTGCCAATATTTTAATTTCTGCATGCCGCGCAGACACCATACACTTAACCCCAGTGAAATCGCCCAAATATCGATGCCAATGGTTTACACTTGCTTTACCATTTTACCACTTCTAGAAGTTCATTCACCTTTTTAAGACTAATTTAATCTAAATTTAGAGACAAAAAGAACTCTTTAAACTATGCCTAAACTATAAATATCTGAACCAGAAATTTGTTAAAATTAGAGAATGTCATGCTTAATTACATATATCTCTCCAGCATTGTTTAAAATTTTGTGATAATTAATCCTCAAATAGCCTCAAACATATTTTAAATTCACGTGTTATCGAACTAAAAGCGTTTCGATATGAAGTTAGTTGAAGTTTTTACAAAGTTCTAGTGCTCTGGGTTCACATCTAAGAGCTAAGAAAATCGAAATATCCTTTATTCTATGCATGATAAACAGCTTAATATCATTAATAAACACGAAGCTTCTCTCAAGGGAAAAATATTCTAATATAGTCATTTTAATTGATACCACGGAGATAAGAATTTACACTCGTCAAACAAAAAATACCCAATTATTTCGGTAGAAAATTAACATGATAATCCGGGACATGGCTGAAAAAAAATTACGAAAATCCTTGTTTTGACGACCAGTGAAGCGTTACAGCTTGTTAGGAGCTAAGCCTTTTCTTGAAGGGAGTCCTTAAATATTTTTTTTAAACTTTCCTAGGCTCTCACCTTAATTTGCAACTGCAACTCCTTTCTTTTCGAGCACACGGCATTTGTGTTGTAAACGCAGGAAGGTTGCTTATCCACCATTTTGATTTCCTTCAATCTCATTAAAACAATAGGATGGAATAAGTACCTCTAATTGGGAAAGAACTCATTAAGCTGATGAGAAATGAATAAGTATATAAAAAATTAGTAGGAGGAAAGTTTTGGCATAAATCAGAAAGCTCTTAAGTACGGAGATAAAATAGCCTTTTTATATTCTCAGATTTTGTTTATGGCATGATTCAAAATCACATTGTGCTAGAAATACTTGCTCCATGATGCAGAATGATTTTTATTCACTTAACACTCGTTTACGAACAACTGTATGAGGCATTTTTGTACTATTATCGTTTACTTATATAATCATTCCATGAATTAAAATTTTTACAGTAAGAAGTAAGGACACAGCATTTCGCGCTTAAAACGCTTCTCAAGGTAACAAGTAGTTTCAAAGACTTAGAAGCCTTGCCAGAAAGAACAAATATATTTTACTGAAAGGAGCCGTGCAGTTGGATTCTGACAGCGGTATGAATGCTTTTGCATGAAATTACAATTTTCAATAAAAAGGAAGGCCTTTTTATATATTATATTGCACACAAGAGTTTTCTCACTCTTCGTATGTCTTAATGTTATCCGAAATATTCAGCTTTCTCTCTGCACAGCTTCGTGGTGTAAGTCGTAGCACATTTGACTAGCTGGTACAGGTACAAGTACAGGAAGAAGCTAGGTCAGCACCTCGTGAGTACCGTAGGTGATTGATAGATAATTGCTGAACCTAACTAACTCTCAAGCTTCCGCCCTAGTTTTGAGAAGAACAACCCAAAGGGTGATCCGAGGGTCCCCCAACTCTCTTTCCCATCGCCGTGTAATACAGTGTCCCCATGCCGCACGGATATCATAGCTTGCAAACATCCATGTGTTCTCCGAGAATCTAACCCGAGGCCATCGGTACGGCAGTCAGTGTATCAACCACTATACCGGATGGGCGATAACACGGGAATCTTTACGGTTCACTTTACAACATGCTATTCACATCACTTATTGTCAGTTTCTGATTGTACTTTATTATATCCATTCGCTTGTATTCTTTCGTTGGGGATCTTCTTGTTGGCACAGTTATTCTATTTGGCAAATATTTTTGCAGTTACCAGAATTTTGCAGTTATTCCATTATATTCTTTACGTTTCCACTTGGCCGTCTTGTTTTAATTAAAAACCTTTTAAAGGGCAGGAAGTCTTTAGTTAATAATCTCACTTGATTTTTTTTCTGTAAGGCAGCAATTACATACATAGTCTCGGAGCAAACCCCTTCTCCACATAAGCATGTATCTGTGTTTGTTATGTTCATTTCGAGAAAGTATTGTAGAGTGAAATTCGAGAATTTATTGACCAAAAAATTAAGTATCTTAACTAATTATTCAGAGACTAGAATTATTCCAGTGTAAATTTGTTTCTTTATTATTTTAATTAAACGGAGGTTTTATTTTTCTAAATTGTTATTTTCATGCGTAAGCGTCTGAGAACTAATGCTTCAGTGTTATTTTGTTCAATCCTACTTGAGAAAATAATGACAAAAAGACATTTTCTTGAATATAAGGAAATCAGGAGAGCTTAGGGATTTCTGTGCGCCAGTTTGTTTTCTCGTTTCGATCTAGTAATTTCTAGAAGATTTTACTTTGCCCTTGACAGGTGATAGGTGAGAGCACGATCCGGACACCCGGGCGGCTTACACAGACTATTTGGGTATTGTCCAAATACCGCAACTGTCCAGAACAACTCTCTCCCGGTGTCCCATGAGAACCGCATCGAGAGTTTGTTTCAAAAAAGAAAGATTTAACATTGCCATAGAAGGGCTGGTTGCATTGTACATGAAAACTTTTGCTAACATGCTTACATACATGAGACGAAGTATAATTGATAAACATACTAATTCATAATAGATAAACATAAATGATACGTAATCATAAACTGAATTGTTCAGTGCCATACATATGATTACTGATACTGTTCATAATACAAAAACATGCATGATACATAAAATGCTTCGGAAGTAAGTACGTGCATTTCTTTGACAAAAGGTGAAGGATTACGGTTAGGTTACGCGTGGAGATCAACGAGTGTTGGCGTAGCCGAATTCCAGTTTTCGCTTGCTGATTTGTTGTGTGCGCACTGGTTGTTTCTGCCTGGTTTAGTGGAAAAATTGTAAAATTTGTGTTACAATTAGTTAGTGGATGAAGGAGTGCGAAAATATGGGATTTTGGCATCCTGGGTTTTTTGTGACTAAGATTTTGTGAACTCGGCACTTTTTGCTGATTCCTGACGGCTGAAGGATGGGACGAACTGCTTGACTAGAATTGAGATGAAGAATGTGAGAACTCGTAGACTTGATATTGTAGTCTCGGAGCAATGAAGTATTAAAAAAATAAATGTCGTTAGACTTTTTAACATTTTCTGAGATTTAGAGAACTCGTTCACTTTTTGGCTGGCTCTTGACGATGCGAGGGGCAGAAAGAAAGATCGCCCGACTCTTTTCCATCCGAAAGTATCTAGGAATACAAGAAAAGCGAAAAGGTAACCTCCAAGAAGTTTCCTCAACCGAAATTTTACAAAAATAATACGTTTTCCTGGATTGAGAGCCATTTTGGACTAAAAGATGCTTCTCAATTATACACACAGGGGCATTTTTGTTTCACTGTGTCGTTATCTCAGATTTAATTCTGCCTGATGCCACTAACTTTATGCTTTTAAATGCTTGTATTTTGGTTGTTGCTAATCGAAGAAGATCCGAGTTCTGCTGAATCTGAGGTTTGAGGAACGTCTTTCGGGCAAGGATTAAACCTCCCTTCTTGTGAAAAGGACTTGTTGGCCAAAGCCGACTGAAATTTAAGGAATGTTATACTTGAGAGAAATTCGTCGTAGGATGTTGGTATTAATTGTTGGATGCCTTTTGTATATTATTTCTAGGCTTTCGTAATTGTTTGGGCTAATTATAATAGCATCTATTGTAAAGCGAAGTCGTAATATAGAATTGTTGTTTTTGTAGCCTCTTTCGTTGCTTAAATGTGCGAGGGAAGGATTCCTGCTAGAATACATAGACTTGATTTGAGGTTGTGCTGAAAGCCTTTATCATTTGAATGTTTCTGGATTGCACGGAGTTTTGTTTTTTTCGTTCATTCATTTTTTAACCTCAGATCGTTGTTCCATAGTTGACGATTTTTTGTTTTTCTGTCCTGTATTGCATTTTCATTATCTGTGGTCTTAAGCCCGAACATTTTCCCTGCGTCCCAAAGTAACTTTGTTGCTATTTGCATTGTTTTCTTTTTTAATTCTTTCAAGCGGTTTCTTATGTCGAATTTGCTGTCTAGTAAGATTCCTAGAAATTTTATTTACTTGGTAGCTTTAAATTTTTCTCTTCCAAGACTGAATTTGGGAAACCAAGTTATTTTCTGCTCTGGCTTGTGTATGATGGTGTCTTTACTGCTTTCTTGTGATAGAATGAGCTTTTGGTTCCGACATCGTTTTGTAGAACTTTCAATAGTTTCTTTCACTTTTTTTTTTGAAAGATCTCTCTTAAATGGCCACTTATTACTGCAGCTGTATCGTCTGCAAGTAGTTTCGTGTGGGTTGGAATGGTGCTTTTCACTATTTAGTTATAGATCATTTTGCACATACGTGTTCACTGAGGCAAGATCTTTGTGGGCATCGTATTGTTTGTATTCTTTCTAGTTTCAGTTATATATTGTTGTGTACCCGAATATTCATTCTATCTTCCAAATAGTCTTTTAGTAATAGATATTTCTTGGGCATCTTGCTTCAGCTACAATTGTCATTACTGCTGGCCACCACAGGAAGTTGAACGCACATTTTAAATCCATACTGATAATGGCACTGTAATTGTTTTTTTATTTATTTTTATTTACTTATTTTATTACTGCGTCTGCTGAGTGGACTGTAGAGAGGTTTGCTCGAAATTTTTATTGATTGGTGCTATGGAATTAATTTTATAAAACTGATGCCTGATTGTTCCTGCTATTAGCCGTTCAAGTAACTTTCCTATGGAAGGCAGCAGATTGATCGGGCCTGTATAAAGACGGTTGTCTTGGATCCTTCTACTTCTTGCCAAATAGAATTATTTGGCCTATTTTTAGGCCTGTTGGAAAAGTTGTATTCTCCAGATATTTGTTGAATAGAGTTGACAGGATATTTTTATCAGCATTGTGAATATTTTTTATTAACTGATTGTTGATTGAATCAGGTCCTGGCGCTTTCTTTTTATTTAAATTATGGACTATGCTGTTCAGTTTATAGGCAGCAAAATTGGCATCGTCTATTTGAGTTGGCTGTTTTGACTTTAATCTAATCTTTTTGTGTTTTTCGTCATCCTCGTTTGGATCATCCTTCAGGAAAATTGCGCACAGGATTTTATTCATTGAATCTTCTGTACTGTTCATCTGTGCGTTCAAGTATGCGTCTGTGTTGTTGATAGTGGTAGGACTAACGAATGTTTTTGCTGGCTACTTTTATAATGTACCATAAAGGTCTCTGCAGTCTATGCAGAATTTGTTCAAGTGTTTATTTTGACTTCTATAATTTACTTTTTGTAAAATTTTCGTTGTGTCGCGTATTTCTGCCAGACATCAGCTCTCTCCTCTTCTTCAGTATATTTGTTTTCATTTTACGCTTTAGTGCTTTGTTTCTCGTAGCTCTTAGTTCTTTGGTCCACCACTTGTCCATGAGATGGCGGAGTTTTAGTTTGGAATACTTGCTGGCTAATGTTTTGTAATTTCATAATAAATAATCTTGTTGCTGCCTTTATCTGTTTTGTGTTTCACGAGTTTTTGAAGCTCGTTATTATAGTATTTTCGCATACAGAAGAAGCTTTTGGAACTCTTTTGTCCCTGTTTTGTTAATCTGGAATCTTTTAGTTTTAGTGTAGAAGTGTCTTTGTATACACTGAACAGAATGTAGCAGTGATCTTCATCATTGACTATCCAGTCTTGTATTTGGTCCGCTATGTTCTAGTTTGCAAGCGTTAAGTCTGGCCATCCTTGGCCTCTGTTTGTCTCAAAGTTGGAACAATTGGCAGCCGGAAAATCAAGAGTTAGAATCGCAATGAAGGCACAGCGGATATTTCATAATTCGAATTTAAAGAATCAAATAGTCTAAAGTGGTGCTGCACTCAAATGTGATGGATCCTAAATCTGTTCCAACAACAGAATTTGGTGTGGGTCTATTTCCTCCTCAGTTGCTCTTTAGGTGGCTGGAGAATTATGGGGAATTTTCCTCTTTCTCCCTGCAAGCTTTTGTTCAAGCTGACAAATGACAACTGGAGAATATTTTGTTAAGGAAAATGATATTTGTCCACGTTTCTGAAGTCAGTTTTACAGTATATGGACTGAGAACAGCTAATGATTATTTGAATTGACTAAAGTAACGACCGTAGTGAAATTTTTAATTTGAAGTTCAAAGTTTTAGTTCAAATTTAGTAAGCCGATCATTTTGCATTATTTTATTTTCCTTCTTAAGTGTATTAAAGGCTATTTTAAGGATATTTAATTTTTAAAAAATATTTAAAAGTTAAAAAAATAGGAAACTGAAAATAAATGCAAATTATCTGAAATTTGATTTATATAATATTAGTTGCAAAAGCTTGTAAAATCTCGGATAAAATTCTTTAGTTTCATCAAAATAGTCGCAGAAATACTCTGCGCTGTAAAATAGTATAGTTTAAAGTAATATTTAAGCAATGTGATATCAACAAATGCTGAATAAGTAATGGAATTTACGTTTTATCCTGTCGACCAGCCATGTAACGCAAATTAGCTAGTTATGGATGAAGTACCGTTTAGAATTCTACAGTAATGACTGATGACCGTTACCGTTAGGTACTTACGTATTAGGTGGATAGGATAATAAGCAAGTACCTAAATAATATTACATAAAATCCTGTTATTTCAGTTTGAAATTTTGGCCGCTGGACCACACCACCGGACTAAAACGAAACTTCAGTATATTAAGAATTACACTACAAAAGTCTGGATATTGAATATACAAGCTTGAAATGTCTATGGAAGTGAATTTATAGTTGACTGGGAGAGAAAAATGAAGAGAACATAAACTGAAGCAACCACAACTGTAAATTATCGAGCTGGAATTACAATGATGCATCCTTTTATGTTTTTCGCCGGAAAATGTTGATCCAAATAATAGCATTTCAGCAGAAGTTTTGAGAAAATGCTGTTTCACAGCTAGTTCCGCACTGTATAACGCGGATAGTTAAAATACCTAAATTAGGAGGTTTAGGTGTTTAAGTATTCAGATGACTACGGATGCAGTTTTTGCCCATCTTTTGCCATTCCATTTTTTGAGAGTACAGATTATATGTAATCTGGGTGTTTTACCACTTTGTAGTCTGCATCGAATTTTAACAAATTTATATTAATCACATGTAATGGAAACAACAAAAATAAATAAGTATTTTGCAGAAAATTCTTCTTCTCTGCTCCTATTTATGCTAAAGTAATTTGTTTGTGCAAGGCCTATTTAATTTATTTCCATTCGATATTGTCTTATTATTACTTATTCCGCGTTATTTTGTTTCTATATGTCAGTTCATATCAGTTAGATGATGTTATACAGCTTTTTGACTATATACTTACGTTTCACTTGGATGTTGACAAAGGTTCCATAATTTCCCTAACACTTCATTAGAAGAGTTGAAATATCTTTATTTGATCTACTGTCTTCGTCAGTTTGTTGCAGACGTACCTAATGTATCTATTCTTTACGAAATAAAATCTTATGAAATGAAACCATGAAATCGAAATAAAATCGAGGCATTCTATTTCCTTTGTTTTAGTTAGAATTTATAATATTTTTTATGTATTTAATATTTTTATACATTTATGAATATAATGTTTTATGTATTTATTATTTTTATATATTTATGAATATAATGTTTTTATGTATTTAACATTTTTATATATTTATGAATTTAATGTTTTTATTGTATTTAATGTTTTTATTGTATTTAATATTTTTATATATTTATGA